>JAAAKG020146471.1:0-32589 GCA_010014905.2 Druon quercuslanigerum
AGTCTCTCTCTTCTTTCTCTATATTTTTACCACTTCATTGCATCACCTCCCTCCCCTCTTAATCGGGGAGATATCAATGTTTTTTATTAAAAATTTGTTCCCCTATATGGCGTTTATAACCAAATTTCGTCTAAAAGAATTCCAACTCACCTATGTTCTCTGCAGAGGACTCAACAACTCCTTGCCCCAAAACCACACAAATTATCAGGAGATTTAAGTAGGATTCTTTCCCCATTTTTAAGGAAAGTAAACTGTCGCAGAATGGAACTGAATAACCTTGAAAAAAAATTGAACTCATATTTATAGTGGTACTTATCTCTAGAATAGAAATTTATCTATCTTGGGAACAATGTTTGTACAAGAGTGAGAACTATGACGCAACATTCATTGCATATCAGAAAAATGAATTAGCTTGTTGTTTTAAGAATTAGAGTCAAAAAACTAGTGGTGGGGAGCAGAATCAGATTCAGATAAGTGACTTAGTTAGCTTTTATTTATTGTTTAAATATTCAGTACTTAACCTGGTATATTAGTGAAATTTAGTTATCAGATTCTCTCTAATAAGATTCTGCAGATAAAAGTGGGATGAAACATCATTGTAAAACAGTGTAAAACTCCCTGACCGTGCGATGATATTTTTGAATGACCCCCAACGTGTTCGAAAAAATTATGTGTTTTCTTTTAAAAGGTAAATCGTGAAGACTTTTTAATTTCATTTTTTGATGAACAATATTTATTAAAGAAGAAAATGATATCAATTATATATAAAGGCAAAAGTATTGAGAGGGAAATTATGATTACAATGAAAAGAACCGTCTAATGTTTGGAAGATTCTTTATTTAACGAATCAGAATGAGCGATTGGGCATGTCAGAGCAAGATGCTGTTTTTTGGATCCGAATAATTTGTTCCAGTGCTCGAGCACGCACCGTAATCGCCAGATTTGGCACCGTGCGACGTATAATAAAACCCTTTTTCGTAACCAGTCTCGTTATTTTAATAGCCAAGACCTCGTACACACAAATCTTTAAAAAAATCTTTTAGCCCCCTACTCCCTGGCAGTGCGACGTAACGTTTGAATGACCCCCAAAAGGTACGAAAAATTATATTTTCTTTTAAAATATAAAAATAAAAACCTTTCTCAATTTCATTTTCAAAAGAACTATAGTTATTAAAAAAGAAAATGATATCAATTAAACATAAAGGCAAAAATATTGAGAGGCAATTATGATAACAATGAAAAGAACCGCCTATTGTTTGGAAGATTCTTTATTTAACGAATCAGAATGAGCGATTGGGCATGTCAGAGCAAGCTGTTCTTATTTGGATCCAAATAATTTGTTTCAGTGTTAAGAGCTTTGAATTCTTAAGTACTCTGGATACAGGTTTTACGACCGGCAGGAATGGATGGTCATTGTTACAAATCACGGTAATAAAGGAAACATCGTCTTTTCCCCAAGGATCTTGTTTTTCTATTCTGAATTTTTTTTTCTTTCTTATGAGGACTATAATCCGTCTAGTGGTTTCTCCATAGCTGTCCCTGTATTCAACATGATACACTCCAGGCGCAACTTTGTCCGGGAGAAGGTGAGCCTTCGTTACGAAAACACTTTGGCTTACCATAATACCAAGGCCAATCTCTTTGTTTCCGAAATAAATTCGGAGCATACCAGGATCAAGGCGCCCTTCCCATCGGCCAGGATTGTAGGTCCCAACCTCAACTCCGGGAAGCGGTGGGGTCAAGTATCCTAGTCTAGTTTCTGATAAAGAAAGTGAAGCAGTATCTTTTATCAATTTTTCCTTTCCTTTTTCAGATGAAGATGACGCACGTTTTTGACGAATAAGAAGAGCTGATGACGCATCTGCAAGAAGGATACACATTATTTTAGTAGCGTCATTTACTTTACTATTTACTTCCATACCTTATTTATTAAATTAAATCCTTCATATAAAAAGTGGTCACTTCCATCTTGGTAGTAATGTTGTATAGTAGGAATCCACTATATTATTTCTACTTCTATTAATGCTGCCTATTCTACATTAATATTAAAATTCTCCAGTTTCATGGCGCATGTGTTTTACGTATCGGCAATTAGAGGGGTCTGTGTGTGGACAAACTGTGGGATGTCAGGTTATTCTGGGTGCTGCTCAGAGGTTATGATAGAAAACCTCAATTTGATAATGCAGTAAACTGACTCCATAATTGGACTTCCGCACCAACTTACTCCCAACACTTAAAACCTTACTTGTGAATAAATGCCAACCATTTTGTGAGTGAATGTAAGTTTTATTTAAACATATTGCTCCGGACGGAGCGGTCAAGTGTGTACAGTGAAAGGCCCCAAGACCAACTGCTTAACGCTTGCAGCGATTAATGCTTTTGTCTCGTCTCCTCCCACCGCGGCGTAACTGGCGGGTACTACTTTTGACTGTATCCCTCCGCGGACGCGAGGGAAGCGAGAAGGAGGCGTTTTAGGCGCAAAACGTGAAAACGGATATGAAGGGTGCCTCAGTGACGCAGCTACCCTTTTCGGGGCCCCACAAAACTAAAATTTGTTTCCATTTCTTTAGTGAATACGTAACACGTCTCATGTATATTATAAATTACAGTTTAGGTATTACATTCTCGTCAGAGAAGGTATTACATTTGTGTAAAACTAGGCACCCCCCAGTTTTTGTCAAATGTCCACGTTTCGAGATCCCTTGAACCCGAAAAACAGGATTTTACGTATGAGTATGACTGTATATATGTTTGTATATATGCATGTATGTCTGTCTGTCTTTCTGTGAGCAGGATAACTTTTGAAAAAATCATTCTAATAAATTGGCCTTTGGTATATTCTTTTAGTGTCCTAAACTAAATGCCAAGTTCGTTATCTAGCCATTTTAGAAAAGGATTTAAGAAGGTGGCGCATTTTGAATAATTTTCAAACACCTTTTTTCCAAAATTAAAAAAATCTGTGTGCGGATATTTATAATATTCAAAAAGGTGAATTACAAAAACCAAAATTACACGAGTAAGTCGAGAAGCAACTCGAGTTCGCAGCACGAGATACGTGATGAGAATGTGTTCGTTAGAGTCAATGGAGATTTAACAACCCAGAATTCACAATCATCAAATTACTGGTGTCCATGCCTTGAGCTTTAGTTTTAAAATGTCTGTGCTAGAATGAAAGTATGAATTAGAAGAGTATTTATCATAGCATCTTACGCGCCAGTTTACAGTGACCCCAGAGATGTAAAAGACGCATTCTGGGACACTTTAAATGATATAATAAATATTTGCGATAGTGGTGAAAGAATAATTCTGCTAGGAGATACGAATGGATGGATTAGCATCCAAAATCAGGATACAGAAAGAATACTAGGTAATTTTAGCGATTCAAGAACAAACTATAATGGAGATAAATTATTTGGTTTATGTTTAGAAAAGGGCCTGTTTATTTCAAATACTTGGTTTAGACATAAAATGATCCACATGTACACCTGGTCTAAAGCAAGGATGCAAGGGTCATGAGAGGTTCTGAATGCAATACCAATCATTATCTTCTAATCTCCAAAATTAACTTTGAGCGGGCATGGAGCAAAAAGAGGACCCAGAAAGCAAATCAAACGCGAATCAAAATTGAGAACCTACAGAAACCGGATGAGCGAATAGATTTCTAAAATAAGATAATTAAAAGCATAGGTAAGGCAACTTGGGAGGAGCTTATACGAAATGCAAATATAGAAGGCGCATAGGCTATGTTTCGGGATATCATTGTTAGATGTGCAATCGAAGTGTGTGGTACTGCGGTTGTAGGAAAAATGACTGGTGATGCATGGTGGAATGATGAAATTGAGGATGCCCAAAAAACAAAATGAGCAAAGAAGTGAGCAACAAGATAATTCTTAAAGAATGTAGTGCGAAAGAAACGCTAGCTGACACATGGGATAGAAATCGGTTAAGATAGTTCGGGCATGTTGAGAGAATGAAGGATGGACGACTAACGAAACATGTATATCAAGGTGAAATAAATGGCAGTGTGCCCAGGGGTAGACCGCGGAAAGAATGGTAAGAATGTGTCAATGAGGCCCTAGTTAGAAGGGACATAAGCCATAGAAACACGAAAGAACCTGCATGGAAAAATGCGTGGACGTTAAAGTAACTAGAGAAGTATGCCAGGACAGAAAAGCATGGCGGAAAATAATTAACAAGAAGAGTGTAAGTAGAGTAAATGACGCCTGAGACAAAAAACTTTGGATACTAATGGACCCAAGTGGGGAACCTCACATGCCGATTTTGT
This sequence comes from Druon quercuslanigerum, assembly GCA_010014905.2. Classification (NCBI taxonomy): domain Eukaryota; kingdom Metazoa; phylum Arthropoda; class Insecta; order Hymenoptera; family Cynipidae; genus Druon; species Druon quercuslanigerum. The sequence continues at coordinate 4,286 of JAAAKG020146471.1, forward strand.
GAGGATCTTCACTTGGGGTAATTGCTAGATAGATTGAATGAGTCACGCCTACCAAGAGGTTGTTTAAAATTTGAATTTTTATAACGTTTATTTATCACACTTTTCATAACTAAAAATGCAATGCCAAATTAAACATTAAAAAAGCAGCAATTTTCTTGCACTAATCCAAGAAAAGATAGTTACAAACTATAATAAATTAAAATTTTACACAAAAAAACCGCAACTGCCTAACATCAACATCGTTGAAGATAGTTTTAAGCAAGAATAAATTCCTAAAACATTATTCAAATTTAGTATCATTAACAATAATAATACATTATTTCAACAATTAATTTTTTAACTATAATTAACTATCTACCTAACTCTAATAGGAAATTTTCTTTAAAGTAATTAAGTATTACCTAAATTAAATTATTATTATTTGTATATAAGCACTTAATCATTTATCCCCCCTTTCAGTACTTCTTCCTCTCGTAAATATTGCTCGAAATATTCTGCTCATGATGTTTGATTTAAAATTGCGTCGCGCTTCTTATCTATTCTATGCTACGTATTAAAACATCACTGTACCATACGTTACTCAAAAATTAATTATATTTTTTTATTGTAAAAATTTTTTAAGTTTTAATCCTATAATCTTGATGTCTGGCAAACCAAATGTTTATAAATTCTAGTTCTAAAAATAGTTTTTCGCGAAAGGTACCAATACTTCTTTTTCACAAAGGATGTCCTTATCAAAAATTCGGTCCTCCATATTGCGTTTATGAACTTTTCGAAAATCTCCCTTTAATTATTGCTATATTTTTTTTATACTACATAAGTGACTTTTCTTATTTTTCAAAAAAAAATTGCATCTAAAAGAATTCCAGCTCACCTATGTTTTCTGCAGGGGACACAACAATTCCTTGCCACAAAACCAGACAAATTATAAGGAGATTCAAGTAGGGCTCTTTCCTCATTTTTCAGGAAAGTAAACAGTCGCAGAAGGGAACTGAATAACCTTGAAAAAAAATTGAACTCGTATTTATAGTGGTACTTATCTCTAGAACAGGGATTAGTCAACCTTAGGAACAATGTTTGTACAAGAGAGAGAACAAGGACGCAACATGCATCGCATATCAGAAAAAAGTATTAGCTTGTTGTTTTAAGAATAAAATTAAGAAAACCAGTAGTGCGGAGCGTAATCACATTCAGAGACAACATTGTAAAACGGCGGAAAAAAATTTGAAAAAATACGATAGATTTGCGAACATTAATTTTTTCTCTTTGCTTCCCATTATCAAATGTATGGGCTTCCTTATAAGAGAAGCATTTTTTATTTTTAAAATAATAGATCAACTAAAGTTTTAATTTTGATTAATCTGACGATAGATATTTACAAAAATTAAAAAATTACAAAATTATGCTGAGAAATTTTTAAACGCAATGACAAATCAGACAAATCAATTTTTTGTATTTAAAATGGAAATTATTCGAGCTGGAGAAGGGAAGGGAAAATTATGTCGCAACTGATCCCTTTCCCAGCTTTGTGCTAAGTTAATTAAAGTTAAGATTGAATTACAATCCCTAATGTAATATAAAGAATTTTTCTGTTGAAAAAAAATATGTTTTACATATTACGAATGAGCATAACTTTATGGCTCTTCTATAAAGTGTATTAATATTAAAGGTCAAACGATTTGCATCTACTCAAAAAATTATTTCCGTTATTGCATCAATTTTGAAATATTTTACTATAAAAAACCATTTTTTGAAATTGTATGCATTACCATAGCTTCCATACTATTCAATAAAATAGATCAGTGGTACAAGTCAATCGATTTGTTTCGAATCAACACATCGTTTCTATTTTAATATCAGCTTTAAATTATGAAAATGAACAAATGTTTGCTACATCAACCGATTTTTAATATAACAAAAATAACAATAACTTCTTTATTCTTTAATAAAATACTATATATTAACATTATAGGTCAATCAGCACGTCTTGCAGCAAGGAATCTTTTTTACCAGTCCATCAACTTTGAATTATGCTAGAGAAAAAAGTTTTACTTTAGCAATCTGTTTTATTATTGCATCAAGTTTGAATTATGGTAGATGAAGCAGTTTTAAAATAAAATCCCGTATTTAAAAGTAGTATGCATTAACATAGTTCTCTTACTATTTAATAGAATGTACCAAAATTATAGGTCAATCAAATTAGTTTCGAACCAAGGAATCTTTTCCATTATTTCATCAACATTGAATTATTTTAAATAACACAGTTTTACTATAAAACCCATATTAAAAAATATTATGCATTCGCATCGCTTCCTTACTGTTCCATAAAATATGCCAATATTACAGGTCAATAGATTGGACTTAATCAACAGATAGTTGCTATTCGCACATCTACTTTAAATTACGAGTCTAAGAAAATTCTTAACGTAAAGATCGATTTTTATTATAATAAAATTGACCATCACTTCCTAATTCTTTGAAAAAAATGCATAACAATGATAGGTCAATCGATTGTTTCCAAAACAAGCAATCTGTTTTATTATTGCATCAAGTTTGAATTATGCTGGATGAAACAGTTTTAAAATAAAATCCCGTATTTGAAAATAGTATGCATTAACATAGTTCTCTTACTCTTTTATAGAAAGTACCAAGATAGGTCAATCAAATTCGTCTCCAACCAAGGAATCTTTTCTATCCTTTCATCAACATTGAATTATGTTAAATAACACAATTTTACTATAAAACCCATATTTGAGAATATTATTCATTGCCATAGCTTCCGTTCTGTTTAATGTAATATACCAATAGTATAAGTCAATCGATTCGACTTAAATCAACACATAATTTCTATTCGCGCATCAACTTAAAGTTATGAGACTGAGAAAATTCTTAATGTAAAAATCGATTTTTATTATAATAAAATTGACCATAACTTCCTTATGCTTTGGAAAAAATGTATAAAAATGATAGGTCAATCGATTGTTTCCAAAATAAGCAATCTGTTTTATTATTGCATCAAGTTTTATTTATGTTAGATGAAGCAGTTTTAAAATAAAATCCCGTATTTAAAAATAGTATGCATTAACATAGTTCTCTTACTCTTTAATAGAATGTACCAAGATAGGTCAATCAAATTCGTCTCGAACCAATGAATCTTTTCCATTATTTCATCAACATTGAATTATCTTTAATAACACAGTTTTACTATAAAACCCATATTTGAAAATATTATGCATTCGCATCGCTTCCTCACTGTTCCACAAAATATGCCAATATTACAAGTCAATAGATTGGACTTAAATCAACAGATAATTTGTATTCGCACTTCTTCTTTAAATTACGAGACTCAAAAAATTCTTTATGTAAAGATCAATTTTCGATATAATAAAATTTACCATAACTGCCTTATACTTGAAAAAAACATGCATAAAAATTATAGGTCAATCGATTGTTTCCAAAACAAGGAGCCTGCTTTATTATTGCATCAAGTTTTAATTATGGTAGATGTAACAGTTTTACTATAAAATCCCGTATTTTAAAATATTATGCATTAACATAGTCTTCTTACTCTTCAATAGAATGTACCAAGATAGGTCAATCAAATTCGTCTCGAGCCAATGAATCTTTTCTATTATTTCATCAACATTAAATTATATTAAATGAAACAGTTTTTTTAAAACCTATATTTGAAAATATTATGCATGACCATTTCTCCTTACTGTTCAATAAAATGTACCAATATTATAAGTCAAAAGATTTGACTTAAATCAACAGATAATTTCTATTAGCACATCTACTTTAAGTGACGAGACTGAGAAAATTCTTAATGTAAAGATCACTTTTCGATATAATAAAATTTACCATAGCTTCCTTATTCTTTAAAAAAACGTATACAAATTATAGGTCAATCGATTGTTTCCAAAACAAGGAATCTGTTTTATTATTGCGTCAAGTTTGAATGATGGTAGATGAAACAGTTTTGCTATAAAATCCCATATTTGAAAATATTATGCATGACCATTTCTCCTTACTGTTCAATAAAATGTACCAATATCATATGTCAATCGCTTCGCCTAGAATCAACACATAATTTCTATTCGCGCATCAACTTAAAATTACGAGACTGAGAAAATTCTTAATGTAAAGATCGATTTTTAATATAATAAAATTGACCATAACTTCCTTATTCTTTAAAAAATGTATATAAATTATAGGTCAATCGATTGTTTTGAAAACAAAGAATCTGCTTTATTATTGCGTCAGGTTTTAATTATGGTAGATGAAACAGTTTTACTATAAAATCTCATATTTTAAAATAGTATGCATTAACATAGTTCTCTTACTCTTTAATAGAATGTACCAAGATGATATAGGTCAATCAAATTCGTCTTGAACCAAGGAATCTTTTCCATTATTTCATTAAAATTGAATTATGTTAAATAAAATAGTCTTACCTTAAAACTCCGCTTTTTAAACTATTACGCAATACCAAAGCTTTCTTATTCTTCAATAAAAAGTATTAATACTTTAAGACAATCAATTGATCTAGAATCAACCCCCTTTTTCGCACATTAACTTTAAATTACGATAATAAGAAAGTCTTCAACATAGCTTTCTTACTTTTCCATAAAATGTATGAATATTCAAAGTCAATCGATTCGTCTAGAATCAACACATCTTTTCTATTCGCACATCAAATTTAAATTATAAAAACAAGACAATTTTTCCCATAAAAACTATTTTTATTATAATAAAAATGACCGTAAATTCCTTATTGTTGAATAAAATGTATTATTATTATAAGTCAAATGATTTTTTTGGATCCAGAGGATCTTTTTTATAATACATAAATATTTGAAAAAATCCTTTTGTCAGTTTAAAGATATTAGTAGTGAAAATTAGTCCTACAATTTCCATTAATTTATCGACAAGAGTTTTGTCTACGAGAACGCAAAAATAATGATACAGTTTTGTTATCTACAGACTTGAAAAATGTCATTGGGATTTTTTGCTGTTTTTAGAAATTTGTCTTTATATTTTGAAAATTCAACATTTTTTATAATATTTTTTCTTTATTGATTAAAAAATCTTTCTTGGTAGAAAATTTAACTCTTTTCTTAAAAATTCACATTTTTTGGTTTAAATTAACAGTTTTTTTTAGCGAAAACTAAAAAATGTATATTAAAAAAAATTAACTAATATTAAGGCTAATGCACGGGGTCATGTGACCTAGAAAACTCACCTGGAAAAAATTTTTGAAATGCCAGTGCAAGAAGTGATTATCAGAAGTAACTTTTTTCCTCTTCGAAGATCAAAAAAAATTTATAAAAACAATAACAAATGAATCTTATAAAAATTCATACTTTATAAAAGCGCTCAAAGAAGGAAAAACATATTTTAACAGATTCCCATATTTCCAGTTACTATTTTGTTTTTCTAACAATATTACTAAATTTTTAAATGATTTTAAGATGTTTTAACAATTTATTTTTATTTTCTTTTCCGAACGCTCTTTTATTGCTTTCACGCTATGAGAAACGCATACGCTGAAAAAAATCAAATAAATGTGAAAATTAAATTTTTTCTTGAAAAAAGATCTTTCCCTTTTCGCTCCACTGGGAATCATACCATAGAACACAGTTAAGTTAACAATTTTGTTAAATGAAATGCTTCTTCTGACTTTTTTATAGTCAATATACAAAGTAATTAAAATTATTGGTGACCTTGGTTTTGACCTTGACGATGACCTCTAATATTATTTCAAGGTCAGTTGAAAAAATAGAAACTCTTATTTCACGTCGGTAATCAAAAGAGTGGGAAATTTTACTTTCAAAAATATACTCATTTCATAGGTCAAGTGTGACCTTGATAGTCCCTCAAAGGTTATTTAAACTTAAACATGGTTTGGAAACATCTGAGACGCGTAGCTACTGGAAATAGTTGATTAATTACCTTATAATTTACCTTACTTATTTATTTTAGGGAGGACCTTGCCCATGTCCTTCAAGATCAAGTGAGATTAAAATCAAATTTAAAATCCTAATTGACGTCCAGTAATCAAGTTAATGATCAGAATTCTTTGAAATAAAATCAAGAATGCTTCGACCAAATTTGGACAATCGCCATAAAATGTTCCCAATGCAATCTGCAAAAAACAAAAATAATAATAATAAAAATAAAAAAGAGGAACAATAATGAGAAGGCAATCAACTCTTTTTTCAGATTGCAATGGGAACATTTTATGGTGATTGTCCAAATTTGGTCGGTGAATTCACAAAGTTGACCTTGAAATGATCTTGAAGGTGACCATTGGATTTTTGTTGAAAGTTACTAACCTAATGACTTTTAAATAAGGAAATAAAGAGCCGTCCCGTTAAAGTAGCCGGACATTGTTTTAGTTTGAATGACCTTCAGCTGACCTGCAAAGTCACGCCTGGCCTAGGTCCCGAGTAAATATTGAAATGTAAAATTTCCTGCTATTTCGCTTTCCGTTGTCACAATGGGTGGTCCTATTTCAAAACACAAAGTTGACCTTGAAATTACCTTGAAGGTCTTGGAAGAAAAAACAATTTTTCAAAAAACACCTAACTCTCGCTTTCAGTCAAGTTTCAGCGATTGCCTTCAAATGTCCTTGCACTGATTTCGGGCTGCTCCCTTGAGAAACTAAATGAGCCAACAGTTCTAGGAAGGCTGAGAACGGGGTGACTGAAAGCGAGAGTTTGGTGTATTCACATTCATTGCCTCTCTGCTTTCTTGAGGTGCTTCTCAGTCTATGGGTTGTCATTTTAACGCCCACTCAACTCACCCACGCAGGGAAGTTTCGGATGGTTCAAGCCATATTTTGATCCTGAACCGAATCTTTCTAGCTCTATAGAATTAAGTCGTACTGTATAAAAGCGAGTGTAATATTTAGAGGGTAATTATGAATAGAATAAAAAGAACCGTGTAATATTTGGAAGATTCTTTATTTAAGGAATCAGCTCAAGACTTGAACTAAAATTCCACATCTTCGGGCCATCCGGAGCAACCTGTTGCACCTTGGGCCCAAATAATTTGTTTGAGTGTGAACATTCTTGAGTTCTTAAGCACGAGAGATATAGGTCTTGCCACAGGCATGCTCTCACGTGAAACAATGGTCATAAAGCCAACATCATCTTTACCCCAAGGAGGCTGTTGTTCTTCTTTAAATTCTCTTTTTTTTCTTACAACCAATATATTGTGGCTGACGGTATCTCCATTTGCATCACTGTATTCGACATGAAACGCTCCTGGATGAACTTTGTTAGGAAGATAATGAGCCTTTGTTATGAAGACCCTTGGTAGTGCCATAACGCCAAGGCCAACCTCCTTGCTACCGTGGTAAATCCGAAGCATACCGGGATCAAGGCGTCCTTCCCATCGACCAGGATTGTACATACCTACCTCAACTCCGGGAAGTGGTGGGGTCAAGTATCCTCTTCTTGGTCCTGATAAAGAAAGTGAAGCAGTATCTTCTATCATTTTTTCTTTTTCTTTGCCAGATGAAGAAGACGCACGCTTTTGACGAAGAAGAAGAGCTGATGACGCATCTGCAAGAAGGATACAGATTATTTTATTAGCATCATTTACTATATTATTTATTTCAATACCTTATTCATAATAAAAATGTAAGAAGTACAAATGGAATCATAATCAAATTTCAAAATACTATTTAAGGTCCAATGATCAAGTTAATCTGTAGAATTCCCGAAAATAGACCCATAATCGAACGGCCAGAGTTGTATAATGACCCTAAAATGTTCCTATTGTAGTCTGAAAAAAATAATTCTCCTAAAAAAGAAAAAATGTCTTTTCCTTTGTGGACAAAAATAAAAAGGTGGAAATAAAACTACCTTTGATTGGAGGTTATTTCTATTACAGGTTTGTTTATGACTGGTTTGCTTTTTGAACTTTCCCTTTATTCTTGGGTGTCGAAAAAATCGATAGATTTAGGGACTGTGTAGTCATAAATTATGGTGCAGATCCCGATGTTGAATTCGGTAAAAATCCTTGTACAAACAGACCTTTGGTGGCGTTTGTAGGATTCAGTAATGAAAAATTAATATTAATATGATTAAAATATAATAAGATGACAATTTCTCAAAGATGCCACAGTCTTAAAATATTTTGGAGAGATTTCAATGATTTTCCGAATGTGCAGAATTATTCACAAAGATTTCAAATATTTCGCAAAGATTTTCCCAAGGATTTCCATAATATCATAAATATCATTTGATATTTTAAAAATATTTCCAGAATTTCAGAAGGATTTCAATAATTTCCCACAATATAAAAAGTTTTAAAAATTTATAAAATATTTGGAATAAAATTAAAATATTTTACAAAGAAATCAATGATTTCCCAAAGATTTTACTAAGATTTCAACAATTTCACAAATTTTTTAGAAATATTTCGAAGATTTTAAAAGATTTCCAATATTTTGAAAAGATTTGAACAATTTCACAAATAATATCAAATGTTTTAAAATCATTTCTATTATAGATAACTAAAAGAGATAACTATCCTAACCTAACATTTGGAAGTTTTTTTGTCATTTAATAATGATAAAAAAATAAAAGACGAAAAAAACATTAAAGAAATGAAGGGAATTTGGTTGGTTGCCTTTTCATTTTTCATTTCTCTTTTTTATTTTTTTCCAAGAAGAAAAAGTATTCTTTCCTTCCCTATCGAATAATCCGACGTAGGATACGACATCGGTAACGACGCGGCAAACTACGCAGGAAACGAAGTCAGAAACGACATCCTAAACAACGTCGGAAACAATACCGCTAACGACGCTGGATACAAAATCAGAATTTGGGACCGAACTCGACGTCGTCTCCGGCGTCGTTTCCGGTGTTGTTTCCGACGTCGTTTAGAATGTCGTTTCCGACTTCGTTTCCTGCGTAGTTTTCCGCGTCGTTACCGATATCGTATCCTACGTCGGAGTGAATTGTACTCAGCACAGGTTTTTCAACTTAAATTGAGCTACCGCGTCAAATAAGGACACATAATCTTATTTCGCCGGATGTCGGAATGCCCCTGGAAACTTTCAAAAATATTTTCGAATTACGGGATATATCAAGCTGGAGAATTTTATTGTGCATCTTTTTCCCCTTAGGCAAAAAGTGGCAGCTTTTGTAGTTTTGTATTTAAAGTTAAAAAACTGGCTTTTTTAAAAAAATCAAATTTAGTTCGGTTTTAACTTCAACTCGTACTCACTCAATCAATTTTTAGATTTTTTAAATAAAATTTGTAGGGGATATATTTCAAAATGTCCTTTCACTGGTACAGTAAAATAACTTCAAAAATTTATTTAAAAAAAATGGATGTTAATTTTTTTCTGGTGCGTGGCGCTTATCGGTCTTCTCTAACTTCCAGCGTTTCGTTTATCACGCGAATTTTGAGCAACCAAAAACTTCCATCAAAAAAGTTGTTAACAACAGTACAAAGAATTTTTCTAAAAAATTGTAACCCAATCGAATTGATAGTCACGAAATTATCACCCTCTCAAGTCGATAGCGCATAGGTGACTCGCGCACGAGCTGTATCGAGACATTCAAATCCGATTTACAATGCAGTTAACCGGCAGCGAAAATAAAAACTAATAATTGCTTGAATGTCAATTCATTCGGTTAAAAATTTTGTAGGAAAAATCTTTGTACTGTTGCTAACAATTTTCTTGCTGAATGTTTTTTGTTGCTCAAAATTCTCTCAATAAACGAAACGCTGGAAGTTACAGAATTCGTATTAGCGCCACGCATCAGAAAAAAATGTAAAACAATTTTTTTTAAATGAATTTTTGAATTACTTTTACTTTGTCAGTCGAAGGGCATTTCGAACTTCATTCGTGAAAATTTTATTTTAAGATTCTAAAAACTGACTGACTGAACATGAGTTGAACAGAAAAAAGAATTAAAATTGATTTTTACCAACAAGCTAGTTTTTTTCTTTAATTAGAAAACTATAAAAGCTACAATTTTTTGACTGGGGGAAGGGGACATGCACAATGAAATTTTACATCTAGATATAGTCTTTAAAATTGAAATTCGAAAATATTTTTAAAAGCCTCCACAGGAGTTTTTCGATTCCCGCCGAAATAAGTTTATTTGCCCTTATTCGAACCGGCAGCTCAATTTTAATTAACACTGTTATTATAATACATATTTAATTCAAATGAATCAGATAAGTTAAAATCTTGATGAACCTCAAACAGAAAAATTCAATAAAAATCGACCTTCAGTAGGAATTGAACTCGTATCCATCGTATCCATCGCTATGAAGTTCCGCCTCGACAGAAATGAGTTCTACTCTTACGGAAGGTTGAATTTTCATTGAATTTTTTTTGTTTGACGTTCAGCAACATTTTAAATGATCTGATTAATTAAGTATGTTTAATTTCCGGCGTCTTAAACGACGCCGGAAACAAGGTCGAATTCGGTCCCGCATTCCGATCTTGTAGTTCGCGTCGTCCACGGTGTTGTTTCCGGCATCGTTTACGTTGTCGTTTCAGACCTCGTTTCCTTTGGTGTTTTTTGGCGTCGCTACCGGTGTCGTAGCCTACATCGGATTTTTCGATAGGTTTTTTTTAGAAGAATGTTTTTTTTTCAGATTGCAATTAAAACATTTTTTATAAATAAACGAAGATGACGAAATAGTTGGCATTTTTTCTATTTGACGTTCCTGGTGTTAGTCAATAACGCGAAAATTGTTAAAAATTACCTTAGTTTCATAGAGTAACATTATTTAACAAAATATTCTAATATCATATAATAAAAAAAACAAAATTATAAGCAAATGATTATATGAAAGGATGTATTTTACGTTTTTTTTTTTAATTATGTTACCAGAAAATTGGATAAAAACAATATAATGGATAAAGACATTTTTTCTTAAAATCATTATTGTTATTTTTATTTCTTATGCATTTATTAGCAAAGAAATTTGTTTTTTTTTAATTACAGCTTTTTTAATTAGGAACTTCATAATAATCTCAGGAAGAATTCATAATTTATTGATCAATTATATGACTTTTTTCAACAATTATGATAAACAAATCCATTATTGAAGCATCTGTCGACGGCAAAATTCTTTTTTTTTGATTTCATGCTTTTTAATTGGGAACTTAATGATCATGTCACTAAAATTCGTAATTTTTTTATAAATTTTATTTTTTTTCGAACCAAAATTGAAGCAACAAATGCATTGTCTTACAGCAACCGCCTTATCAAACGAATACAAGTAATTAGAAACTTCAATTAAATGGACTAAGATATTTTAAAAAAAATTTTCGTCGAAAAATGCCAAAAAAAATCCTTTGTTTGTTAAATTCGTTTAAAAAAATTATTATGACTTTTTGTGAAATTATCATAAAGTTCCCATTTAAAAAGACTGATGACCAGAAAAAATCCGTTGACGGATGGCCTAATAATGATTTTTTAATGAAAATTGTTTTAAATAATAATAAAATGAATCATTAAACTATAAATTTTTTCTGAAATTATCATTAAGTTCCTGATTAATAAATTATAATTGAAGGAAACGAATTTTTTTATCCACGAATGCTTAAACTATGTATTTTTTTAAAAATGATAAAATTTATCAAAATGTTATAAATTTTACTGAAATTTTCACGAAGTTCCCAAATAAAAGGACTAGCATTGAAAAAACCGAATTTTTTTGCTGCCAAATGCCCGACTATTGCATTTTTAAATTCGAATGTTTTATTATAATAACAATAATAATCTCAAGAAAAAAATTCTTTTTTGTTATATAGTCTTCATCCAAACTTTCTGTAATATAACTTTGGAAAAAACGTAAAATTTCCTGTAGAAAAATCTGACCTCGGAAGCGACGCTGGAAACGACGCCGGAAATGACAACGTAATGGACGTCGAAAACAAAATTGGAATTTAGGATCGGATCCGACGTTGTTTCCGGCGTCGTTTTCGACTACGACTATTTTAAAAAATTTACGCCAAATTAATAAATGTTTGATTTGAAAAATAATTACATAGTTGGAATAAATGTTTAATTGTTATTAATAATTCAATTCTAGTAATAAAATAAAATATTTCTTTCAAATAAAGAAATAGATATGTATCTAAACACATTATGTAACACAATAATAACAATACATCATATATAACACAATATATTTAAAGAAATATTTTTTTGGCTGTTATGGTGAGAGAGAGGGGGTTAAATACGGATTTCTGCCTTAGAGATTCCATAGAGTAGGATTTTTCATCGAATTTTTCTGTTTCAGGTTCATCAAAATTATAAATTACCTGATTTTTTAAAAATAAATATGTATAACAATGTTAATTATAATTTAAGTTAAAAAAACTGCAGTTGTTCATTTAAGTGTAGTAAATATGTATTACAATTGGAATAAAAACAACTTTATTACAATTGCGCATTGTTTGGGTCAAATAAATATATTTTTTAATCAGTGATATATTTTTTCGCTTTAAATTTGAAAAAAATTTAAAGTTGGGACATAGTTTTTTAAGCCTATAAAATATTTGCTTGACTTTAAAATATAATTCTTACTATCAATTCACATTTCTTTCATTCAAACAAAAACATCACACCTGAACCTTATTGTGAAACGATGCCGGAAACAACGCAAGAAACGACGTGAACTCCAATCCTAAATTCCGACTTTGTTTCCGACGTCGGCTACGTTGTGATTTCCGATGTCATTTCCTACGTCGTTTCCGGTGCTGCTTCCGATTTCGTTTTCGACGTCAGATTTTTAGTAGGGTTCTGAAAAATCTCGAAGAACATTCTTGCAACACATAATTTGCGGAAACTTCAAATAGAAAAAATTGCCATTTTTTTAAACATATTTGGTATTTATAAAAAATTGAAAGCTCTTTTTAAAAATCGATCTTTTTTAATTTTTTTGTTAAAATCAGTCAATATTTGTGGTCTGTACATTATTTTGAACCCAAAAGTCATTTCCTCCCCACTATTCAAGCGTAAAAAATGAATCCAGCTAATTGGAACGATCTTTTGCTATAAAAATAATATGCAAAATAAAAAAATATAGCTTTAAATTTTCTGTTATAGCTGCAATACAATTTTTAAGACCAAACTTTTTTTTATAGCATGCGCACTTTTTTAATTATGAAAACAAGAAAATGAAATATGTTTGTTTTAATACCAATGCACATTATGAATTATAATAATATAAATTTATTCAAAATTATACATTTTCCAGAGAAGCTAAGGTTAAAATTTATTTAAAAATAACGACTATGAGAATATGTTCGTTAAAGCCTAAGGAGATTTAACAAAAGAGAATTCACGATCACCGAATTATAGTTTTCGAGGCTAATATGCAACATGCCACTTGAAGAATATTGAAAATATCTTATTTTATTTTAGAAAAATGTATACACAGTGACAATAGAGAATGTTTGGTAAATTATTCTCTCTGATCTTTAATTATTATTTTTGTATGACTAACAAACTATAGAAAAATAAAAAAAATTTTAGAAAAAATAGCAACTTTCTGGAATTACTCTACAAAAAGATTATTTTGTAGGAAACATTTTTTAAAAAGTAATAATAAATGGCCTGAGCAATAATTTTTTCGCTCTGACTCAAATCTAATAAAAGTAGGTGTCGAATGCCTGCCAAAAAACATTTTTTTAATCAAAATTTATTTTTTTGAAACTGCTCTCTCAACCCTTTACGCTTTGGTACAATGCGTACCTTTTTCAAAAGGTTTTAAACTAAAAAAATTAAAACATATATTTATTGTTTTTTTTTAATTTTGACAAATGAAAAAAAAAAATTTTGACTGATAAATCCCCACTGACATGTGTTTTTATTTTGTTTTTTACTCTACAAAATTAATCTGATGTTTTTGATTAATTCAAACTTCGGCAACTCAGGTTAAACCCTTATGAAAAAGGTACGCATGGACCGAAACTTTAAGGATTGAGAGAGGAGTTTCAATTGTCAATAAAATAAATTTTAAGTAAAAAATGGTTTTTGGCTCAATTTTATTTTAATTTATCTTGACCGTAAGACATAAAAAAGAATCAGGAATTCAACATTCATAAATTTTGCTCGAAGAAGAGATTCATTTGGTTTCAAATCATTATACATTTCAGTATAATATTTTAGCTTCGTAGCCTATTATTATGTTAATTACGTCATTTAAAATAACTTGTTTCGTACCCCCCCACCCCCACACACGCATAATTTTTCCACCCATCACTTTAACGTTTGCTCCCCCCTTCCAGTACTTCTTCCAATACTAAGTATTTCTCGACATATTCTGTCCCTAATATTTAATTTTAAATTACGTATTGCTTCTTATGTCTCTGCCACGTATGTGAACGCAACTGTACCATATGTTACAAAAAAATTAATTATCATTTTCTTAAAAATTTGTAGAATTTTGATTGCTATAATGCTACAAAAATGTCTCAATCTTCATTTTTTCGCAGGGAAAATTGTATATTTTTTTTTTTGAAGCTGCGAAATCCAAAAGTTCACAAATACTATTTCTTCAGAAATGGAATTGCTGCCCATCCCCCTACGAAAAAGTATTGGATATTCGATACTTTTTCGCGAAAAAAATTAGGTCCCAAACGAAAAAATACTTCTTTTCCATAAGGACTGTTTTAATCGAAAATTAGATTATCCACGTTAAGTTTATAAAGTTTTCAAAAATCACCCTCCAATTATTGCCATATTTTTTATAGTAAATGTGATTTTTTTTCTTTTTCTGAAAAATTATTAACTACTAGAATTACAACTTACCAATATTATCTGCAGAGGAGATGACAATTCCCTGCCCCGCAAATACACACATTATCATTAGATCGAAGTAGAATTGTTTCCCCATTTTTTAGGAAAGTATCCGGTCACAGAAGCGAGCTGAATACTGGTGAAGAAAAATCAAACTCGTATTTATAGTAACACTTGTCGCTCCTGAGGCAATAAAATTCGAGAACCTTCTAGAATTAGTTATACTGGATTCTAATATATAGAACACAGATTAAATATACGTCATCAAAAAACCAGCTTATTCATTTAAAGAATTAGGTTACAAAATCAGTGGTAGGAAACAGGCAGTTACTTTCTTCTCATTTCCAGGTTATCTCATGTCTGAAAAGTTCATAAATGAGTGGAAAAAAATAAATAAAAATTGATTTCTGGAAATGACTTTTTGTTTGCATTTTTTTGGCCGGGTTATATCTGTTACTTTTCAAGCAATTAAATAAAGAATCATATAGTTTCGTAATCTAGAGACTTCCCTCTAAAAGCCTATCAGAGTGATTTTTTTGCAAAGTAAAAGGGCAAGTTTAGCCTGATTAAAAACATTACTCAGCAATAAAATAAAACTTTGGAGTGAGAGTTATTTATTTATCATGTAAATAAGCCTGAAATAATTGGTTTATATTTAACTTCACTATCATGAAGCGTGGGTGACTCAAACCGCAAATTTACATAACAGCCAAACTAATTGGCTAATTTTTTTTCAATAAGAATCTTTCTGCTCAGATAATATTTTCTCTACTTGGGAAAAATAGTACAAAATACTTTACATGTTTATCATAAGATTAGGAATATAATGTCATAAACACACACAAAGTGTCCAATAATAAGGAACATTGCATATACTAAAAACCAACTAAATAATTGCTTATCACTTTGCTATTCCTATAATAATACAGTTTGTCACTAATTTGCGAATTGTGTAGCAGATGGCAGCACTTCAGCTTGAAACACTTGTATTTTTAAAGGGAAAGATCTCTGTTCTATTACCAGACAATAAGAGGCGTATTATTTAAATGGACACTGGGAAAAGTAGTTTGAGATGTGACCGATCACTCTTCTATGATTAGTTATTAACTCTTCTGTGGCAAGTCACAAACACTCGTATTTTTTAATGGGAGCCTCGGAAAAGGAGTTTGAGATGTGAAAAATCACCCTTCTTTGACCAGTTACTAAACCTTGTGTTTTTTAAGGGAATATTTGTAAAAAGATTTCGAGATTTAAAAGCTTACTACTTTGAGACCAGGAACTAACAAGCTTATTATTTAAAAGGAGAGTTGTAAAATGGGTTCGAGATGTAAGAGATCACTATCCCGTGACCAGTCACTAAAACGCGTATTTTTAAAGGCATACTTGAAAAAGGAGTTCGAGGTGAGATAGATCACTCTCCTGGGTCCAGTACTAACACTTTTTTTAAAGGGAGAGTTGGAAAAGTGTTTCGAGAAGTGACAGATCACTCTTGTGTGACCAATGACTAACGTTCGTATTTTTAATGGAAGACTCAGAAAAGGGGTTCAAGATTTGACAGATCACTCTTCTGTGACCAGTTACTAAAACTTTTGTTTTTTTGAAGGAATATTTGGAAAAAGATTTCGAGATTTTAAAGCTTACTACTTTGTGACCAGGAACTAACAAGCATATTTTTTAAAAGCAGAGTTGTAAAATGGGTTCGATATGTAAGAGATCACTATCCCGTGACCAGTCACTAACAAGCATATTATTTGAATGTACACTTGGAAAAGGAGTTTTAGATGTGACCGATCACTCTTCTATGATCAGTCATTAACTCTTCTGTGACCAGTCACTAACACTCGTATTTTTTAATTGGAGCCTCGGAAAAGGGGTTCAAGATGTGACAGATCAGTCTTCTGCATACAGTTACTAAACCTCGTATTTTTTTAAAGAAGATTTGGAAAAGGATTTCGACATTTGAACGCTCACTACTTAGTAACCAGGAACTAACAAGCATATTTTTTAAAAGTAGAGTTGTAAAATGGGTTTGAGATGTGATAGATCACTATCCCGTGACCAGTCACTTACAAGCGTATTTTTGAAGGGATACTTGAAAAAGGGGATCGAGATGTGATAGATCACCCTTCTTTGACCAGTTACTAAGCCTTCTGTTTTTTAAAGGAATATTTGAAAAAGGATTTCGAGATGTGAAAGCTCACTACTTTTTGACCTAGAACTAACAAGCATATTTTTTAAAAGCAGAGTTGTAAGATGGGTTCGAGATGTGACAGATCTCTATCCCGTGACCAGTCAATAACAAGCGTATTTTCAAAGGGATACTTGGAAAAGGACTTCGAGAGTTTTAAAAGAGTTTCGAGGAGTGGCCGATCACTCTTGTGTGACCAATTACTAATGCTCGTCTTTTTAATGCGAGACTCGTAAAAGGGGTTTCAGATGTGACAGATTGCTCTTCTGTGACTAGTTACAGTATTTTTTAATGGGATGGGAATGTATTTTTAATGGGATACTCGGAAATAGAGTTTAAGATGAAACAGATCAATCTGCTGTGGCTAATTACTAACACTTCTATTTTGTAAGTAAAGGCTTGGAAATGGATTTCGAGATGTTACAGATGCCTCTTTTTCACCATGTACTAAACCTTGCATTTTTTAGAGGAAGGCTTGCAAAAGGATTTCGAGATGTGAAATTTCAATCTTTTGTGACTTGGAAAAGGGTTTCGAGATACGACAGATCGCTCTTCTGTGACTAGTTACAGTAATTTTTAATGGGATGGGAATGTATTTTTAATGGGAGATTCGGAAATGGGGTTTGAGATGAAACAGATCACTTTGCTGTGGATAATTACTAATACTTCTATTTTTTAAGTAAAGACTTGGAAAAGGGTTTCGAGAAGTGACAGATCACTCTTGTGTGACCAATCACTAACACTCGTTTTTTTAAGCGAGACTCGGAAATGGGGTTTGAGATGTGACAGATCACTCTTCTGTGAACAGTCACTTAAACACGCATTTTCAAAGGAAGACTTTGAAAAGGAGTTCTAGATGTGACAGATCACTCTTCTTTGAACATACACTAAACATTGTACTTTTTAAAGCAAGACTTGGAAAAGGATTTCTAGATGTTAAAGATTAATCTTTTGTGACTTGGAAAAGGGTTTCGAGAAGTGACAGATCACTCTTGTGTGACCAATCAATAATGCTCGTTTTTTTAATGGGAGACTCGGAGAAGGTGTTCAAAATGTGACAAATCGTATTCCTAACCAAAAAGTATAAACTTTTAATGAAAAATAATAATTTTAGGCAAAAAGGCAATTTTTTACAAAGTGCATGACTTTTTTATTAAAGAATTAAATTTCTAGCTTATAAATGATAAGTTTTTACTACAAAATTCTATAGTTAGGTTTTCAGATTAAGAAACTTTTTTAACAAGAAAAAGCAATTCTTTTCATTTCTTTTTATACATTTAAAATTGACTATTTATTTTTAAGGAGTTAAAACAAAAGTTGTTTTACCTTTCACTTTATTAGTTTATTTTGTGATTAAAGAATTATTTTGAAAAATTTTACGATTATTATTTGTCAAAAAAAGGTCCGTATACTCAGCGCTGCCACAAAGGCACAAAGAAAAACGAAATACGCCATATTTTTTTTTGTTTGCTCATTTTATACTAAAATTAAAGTTTTGTTGCTCCCTCAATTTCCGAGAAAAGGGTGGCGGCGCTAGCACGGCGTCCACTTAGCGCCGCCACCTATAAAAACGGACTAAAAATTATTTTAATGAGGTGAAAGATTAGGGGAGATTTTTCTTTTGCTCTTTGATGACATACATCACGTTTCTCAAAAAACTACCCCTCAGTTGCACACACCTATCACTCGTGATTAAAAACGTTTTGAAAGTGGAAGAACAAACAGGAAAAATGTAAAGATAATTAAGAGCTCTAAATTAATTACTTGAGACTGGAAAATTTCCCTCTTCTTATAATTTCTCCCCAAAACTACCCTTCTACGACGTATGCAGCGGGGTTTATGCACGTATGTAAAAAGCATTTAAAATAATAAAATTCAGAAACCACTGTTAGTTGACGTTCGAAAACGTTTTTGATCAAGAGGGGTAGGTTTGTACAAGTTATGGTAGTTTTTGGAAAACGAAATATATGTTATCGGGGAACAAAAAAAGAGCAAATAAATATCAACTAACAGTGGTTTCAGAAAATAATTATTTTAAATGCTTTTTACATACATACATGAAATCCGCTGCATATGCTCACGTGGTAGGGTAGTTTTTGGGGTAAATTATCATAAGATGTAAATTTTTAAGTGTCAAGTAATTAATTTGGAGTTCTAAATCATCTTTGCATTGTTTTGTGGTGGTTTTCCCGCATTTAAAACGTTTTTGATCACAAGGGGTAGGTTTTTGCGAGTTACGGGTTGTTCTTCGAAAAAAGCAAAAAAAATCAACTAACACTAAATTATTTTCAATGTTTTTGATAGAATAATAATTTATTTTCCAGGTATATCTGTGTAGATTAAAATTTTAAAGAACTCTCCAAATTTTAATATCTGCAGTATGCTACTAATTTCGGGCTTTACAAAATGCTGATTATAAAATGTCAGAAATTTAAAATTACTGAATTTTAATAATATTATAATTAATAAATTATAACAAATAAATGTTAATCTAGAAATTAAAGTTCTTTTGGCAGTTTGAGGAAATTTTCAAGTTACTCAAAAGAGTTGGAGATACAACTTTTTGAAGAAAATTTTTTGTAATTTCGATCATAATTCACTTGAGTTCATGAAAAAAATAATTGATGAAAAACAAAAAAATATTTTTCTCATATTTTAGATTGAAAAATAATATATTATGGCTTTGAATAAAATAATAAAACGTTTGATTTTTATAACAGTTGTTTAGTCGAATCGAAATGCACCAATAAACCTTTTTCGATGTACTACAATCAATTTTTTTCTCATAGACAAAGCCAGCAATTGAATTATAGATCTCATTTTCAAAATTCTAGTCTACAAATATTTCAATTTTTAATGTTTTGAAATTTTTTTGAATACTCATTTTTTGTAAATAAACTTCTAAGATTAAAATTGAAAATCTGAAGACTTGAATCCCATCGAATTGAAAATTATTCTTATTGAATAGTTGAAATTCTTCGAAAATTAAATTTGGAACTTTTTAATCATTTTTGAATTTTCATTGACCTAATTTTTAAAATTATAATCTACAAAATGTTAATATTGAGCGTTTTAAAAGTTTTCTGTTTTCTATATTTTAATATGAAATAATTTTATTTAGAGATTGTCCAATTGGAACAAATAAATTTTAATTTTAAACGCTTTCAATTTCTTTATGATTACTAATTTTTTATAAATAAAATTCCAAGTTTACAATTTAAAATTTGAAGACATGTATCCCATCGAAATAAAATTTTGTCTTATATAATAGTTAAAAATTTTTGATAATTAAATTTCGAACACTTAAACAGCTTTTAATTTTTATATATCTCATTTTCAAAATTCTGATCTACAAAAATGTCAATTTTTCACGATCTTAAATTTTTCTGTTTTATAAATTTCAATCTAAAATAATTTTATTTTAAGATTGGCTAATTGAAAAACATACAGTTAAATTTTGAACGCTTTCAACGTATTTAAGATTACTAATTTGTTATAAATAAACTTCCAAATTTAAAATTCCAAATTTGAAGACTTGTATCATATCGAATTGAAAATTATTCTTATTTCACAGTTAAAAATTTTTGAAAAATTAAATTTTTAACGCTTAAATCAGCTTTGATATTTTATAGATCTCATTTTCGAAATTCTAATCTACAAAAATTTCAATATTTTAACGATTTTTCTTTTTCCGTATTTCTATTTTTAAATAATTTTATTTAGAGATTGTCCAAATGAATAAAAAAAACTACTAAATTTTGAACGCTTTCAATATCTTTATGATTACTAGTATTTTGTACATACACTTCCAAGTTTACGAAATTGAAAAAACCTCCAGGTTCAACTTTCAGAACCCAGCCCTTCCAACTGAGACTTTTTTCGAGCAGTCATTAATTTTCTCTCAATTTTCCGTCAAAGAAAAAAATAGTTGATCTTAAAGATCTTTATTATAAATTTCATTAAGACTGGGTCTCAATGAAATTTATAATAAAGAATTTTAGAGAATTTTAGTTAGTTAGTTAGTTTTAAAAAATGGTTACGAATATAAAATTTAAATTCAAAATGCTGTAAACAAAACATACAGGAAAATGTATCCAAGATCTCCAATTGTACCTGAACAAACCGAAGTTCGAATCGTGCATTTTCGACTTACACACGAACTTACAGTGGTAATCATGCACCTTCTGTTTTGAGACTCCCAAATGGTAGGTATGGTGGGGGTAAATTTCTAGTTTGATCTGGCAGCTCTGCTCCCGGTGGACTGACTCTCCCTGGACGTGCTCGCACAAGAAAATCCGTTGCAATGCGCTGGAGACGTCTCACTGATGTACCGTCCGTTCACGAACACATAGAGCCATCCAATTGCATACAACCTGTCATGCTACTTTCACTTGAGCACTGACGCACAAATGTACGTCGCTATCTACACCAGCTGGCAACGTCCTTCATCAAGTACCGCCACGGACCACATCAGCACGTCAGGTTGCATGCGATTGGTTGGCTTTACAGGATTGTGCACGGACGGCACGTCCGTGAGACGTCTCCAGCGCACGGCAAAGGATTTTCTTGTGCGACCACCTTGCCTGCCAAGCGGGCTATGCCGTGATTGGCTAGCCGTCCCCACTCTGTTTGATAGGAAGAGGTCTTTCTGCTATGTGTTGTCTCAGATATTCGCAACGCGAAGTGACTTTCTAACAGGTGCTATTACCCATACAATTCTACGATTTTTCTATACTCTGACAAGTTTCGCATGTTTAAACCGGATACACTGTAGGACCAACAAACATGCTACAAATCTGATTTATTACACTTGGCTGTGGTTCGATTCCCAGCCGAGTGATATAGCCCGCTTCAGGTTCCCTAAATTGAGAGCCATTGAAAGTAATTGGCCAGGAATAAATCCCCGATCGTGTTGTAAAGGCATAAAACCCGAGCTGGGAAAACCTTCCTTCCAGGTTAAATTGCTTTTAATAGCACTTTTAATAGCACATCAGGCCAAGGCTAGCGTCGGCCTTCTGCCTATCGCTCTCTCTCTTTCATCCAGTTACTCCTTTCGACTTCATTCCCTTCTATCCTACCCTACGCCTGGTCAGCAGACCAAACGCTCCCGTCTTGGCAAGCAAACCCGCCTCCGCCGCCGTCTGGCGGCATTGCGGAAAGAGCTCGCCGCCTCCTCCTCCACCGAGGACTTCTGTCCTCGTACTCCCAGTGGAGCACCCAAGGTTATAGTCCGATCTATAGTCTTGATTACTCCACACTCCGGCCTCAGCATCATCCGTCGTTCCCAACATTCCGAACTTTCCACTCCCCGCACTCCCTCTCCTCGCAAACGCTTGCGCCAGGAGGAAGAGGACAATGACGACGTCATCGTCATCCTAGACGATGACGATGAGGTCTTCTCTCCTCTGAGTCCACCTGCCAAGTAGCCGCCATAGAGGGTCGCTTCCCTGACGAAGCCTAGCCCCACTAGGCGGATTCCTCCTCTCTCCTCTCCTTGCTTTCCGTCGACCCCGCTTGTATCACGAGGCTCTGATGATAATACCAAGTCCTCCATAAAAAAATAGAAGTGTAGTTTAATACGAAGAGTGTAAATATGATTAGAATTAAAAGAAGCTTGTTATTTTTGGAAGATTCTTTATTTAACTCCTTAACTCAAGACTTGACCTACACATCAAAACTACCGGGCCCGTCGATGCATGCTGTTCTGGAACCGATCCAAAGAATTTGTTGCAGTGTGAAGATTCTTGTTGCCTTAAGCACTTGGGACACAACTGGTGCCTTTGGCATATCGCCATTAGTGCCCGCCATGCAAACATCGTTCGGTCCCCAAGGGCTTTCCTCATTTACTCTGTATAATTTATTTGGCGTTACAGCTATTATGTCGTGGCTAATAGTCTCTCCCTCTTCGCCACGGTATACAACATGAAACGCGCCCGGTTGAATACCCGCAGCAAAAATGTGAGCCTTTGTTACAATAACACGTCGCGCTGCTACAACGCCAATGCCAACCTCGGTATAACGACGATAAATGCGGACCATACCGGGAAGAAGGGGTCCTATCCATCGACCAGGTGGGGATAACCCCACTTCACGGTCAGGAGGCTCCGGCGAACGCTTGCGCTTACATCCACTTATTCCAGATGAAGAAGACGCTCGCTTGTGACGAATAAGAAGAGCTGATGATGCCTCTGCAAGCAGGATACAAATTTTTATGTTAGCGTCATTTGTTATATTTATGTACTTTAATACCTCAGGGAACAATACACAAACTACGTTATCGTTTAGGCGGGACGGGTGTTCCTCAACACCTACGGTTGGTAAAATTTATCGGATTCGCTTGAAACTCGTTACTTGCGGGTTTTCGGGGTCGGTAATTACGAATCTGATATTGTTTTTTCAAAATTCAAAATGGCGGATCCAACATGGCGGACTCTATTTGGAAAAATTCATCAGATTCGCTTGAAACTCGTTACTCGCGGGTTTTCGTGGTCGCTAATTACGAATCTGATATTTTCTCTGCAAAATTCAAAATGACGGATCCAATATGGCGGACACTTTTTGGAGAAATTCATCAGATTTGCTTGAAATTCGTTACTCGGGAGTTTTAGGGGTCACTGGTTATGAATTCAAAGTGCTCTAATTCCAATTTCCATTTACGAATTCGAGGCCAATTTAACCCCATTACTTTAGGATTTTTCCATAACCTCAAGAAGCTAAAATTTCTATATTTTCATGTTCATTTTGCTAAATAATGGACTGTCGGCAATGGCCGACATGTAGCTCTTAAAAGGGCTGATTGGTAAAACTGTTGAGAAAAGGCATATTACTTTAATTATCTTTTTTTGAGCTGTATCGAGTTCTTTTCTCTTCAAACGATTTACATAGATCGTTTAAATTCATTTTAAATTCATAAGCAGCGACCCTGAAAACCCCCGATTAACGAGTTCCAAGCGAATCCGATGAATTTTTCCAAAAAGTATCCGCCATATTGGTTTTTTGAGGTTATATCAAAATCCTGATCTGGTCGGGTCAAATAGACCCCGGATTCGGATTCAGTGACCCCAAAAACGTATAGTAAACATAGTCAAACCTCCAGTTCAGAACTTTTTTTGTTTGTTTGGCTGTGTAATTTACTGAAAATAAATTTTGTTATGGTTTTCAATTGCTGTAATTTAATAGAATAAAGCTTTTTGAGAGTGAAATTTTGTACATTTTTATAATTAACCAGTAACTTTATTTAATATTATAATTTTCAATTTTTTATTTTCCTACCACATGGACCATAAGATTTTGGAAAAATTCAAAATTATTTAGATTTCATTTTAAAAGGTTAATTTTAAGTTTCGAATATTTAAAAATTGTCGTAAAAGAATCTGAAAGATTTTAAAAGAATTTTTCAGAATAAAATTTATTTGATTTGTAGGACTTTTAGTAGTTTTAAAAATAATCAAAAATAAATGAAATCTTGAGAAGATTCAAAAAATTATTAAACAAAGTGTACGTTTTTGTAAATTTTGAACGAAAAATTAGAATCTTTTAAGGCATTTTTAAAGCTTTCAAAAGAACAATAAAACTGTCTCTAGATTGCTGGTTAAATTTTAAATAAGTTATTTATCTTAAAAAAAGAATTCTAGAAGAAAATTAAAACAGAATTACGAAATTACAAAAAATTATATTATACGATCGCGTATGTCTGCCTGTCCGGCCGTCCATCCGTAGCCACGATAACTCAAGAAAAAATGAACTGATCAAGTCGATCTTTTGCACACTTTTTTAGGGTCCTAATAGAAAGCACGAGTTCGTTAATCATCCATTTTCGATAAAAATTCATAAAGTGAGCGCATTTTGAAAAGTTTTGAGACCACCTTTTTCTGGATTTAAAAATTCTATGTAAGGATATTTATATGGTTATAAGAAACGAACAATTCATCCAAACCACTTTTTTCGATAAAAAGAATATTCTCAGAGTTATAGTATTTATTCAAAATTTTTTTAATGAATGGAAAATCAAAATTTTAAACCCAAAAACACAAAATATAAAAAAAAGTCAGAAGGAGAATAGCATTTTTATTATAAATATTAAATCTGAACATTTATATGATTCAAATTTTGCGCGCCAGTAGTGACCAATCGGGTAGTCGGCGCGACGCAAGCGCAGTTAAAAAAGTTCACAAGATTGGGAAAACTGGCAATGTTTCACGACGAAAATTTTCTTGCATATGAATAAGGCTTTATATTTACAAGTTTGTTACATAACTTGCAAATAATATTTATCAGTTCATTATATCTATTTAAATTGCGGCAATGAATATGATAATGTAATTATCTTGATTAAGCTATGTCCATCAGAGTTCGATTGCATGTGTGATTTAAGGTGAATATTGTGTAATTAGCTAAACATAATTTCCATGTGGTCAAAACAAAAATTAGGTTCTTTGGAAATAGGCTCAATTAGAATTGGAATTCTTTCGAACCCCAAGTGTGGTATTATTTAGAGCTCATTTATCGTTTTGGGTTCCTTTTCAGCAAATGGGGTTTATTTTTGTTGCAGCTCCTTTGCAACCAAAAATTGGTTCCAATGGAAACTCCATTTTTGTCTCTGAAAAAGGATGTTACAAAAAACCAGTGCTACGGAAATCTTAGCACCTTTGACGTCATCCGGAAATGAAGTTTTTATTTTAACTAGGAATTTTCTCAAAGCACTAAATTCCAAATTTTATAAACAATCCTTTTTTATTTATTTACAAAAAAGTCGAGAATGTCTATTGCTGATGCTTGATTTTAAATTTCATCTCGCTTTTTATATATCCGATGTCACGTATGTAAACGTTACTGTACAATATGTTACTATATGCCTTATTTTTTTTTACAAAATATATGTTATCTTTCTATCTTTTTAAAAAAAAGATCCATTAGAGAGAACCTTAACTCACCTATATTTTCCTCAGATGAGACCACAATTCCTTGACCTAAAACCACACAAGCTATCAAGAAATTGCAGTAGAATTGGTGGGCCATTTTGGTAGGAAACTTTGGTCTCACAGAATAAAACTGATTAATGATGACGAAAAACAGAATTCTTAATTCCTTAGAAAATTCTTTCTCCTATCTATCTTTAGAAGTCAGATTTGCCAGCCTTATAAAAGATGTTCGTACGTAAATGAGAACCTTGAAACATACAATACATATTATAAAGAAAGAATATCTTATCGTCTTAAAAATTAAGATAACAAAACCAGTGATAAGCATTTGAAGGTCCAGAAAACTCATTTTTTCGAACTAAAAATTTACCTAATTAAAAACTCCTCTCTCAATCCTAATGTTTCAGAACCAATGCTAACATTTTTCCAACGGTGTTAACTTAATTAATTATTATTTTACAATTAGTAATTTGAAGGAGAACAATCATGACAATTAATTTAGTAGATTAATGTAAATGTTTTACCTGAGTTTCAGAATATAATTGTAATTATAAATATAATTCCACTTATTACAATACAGAAAATACAAAAACTTCAAATTTCATAGGCACCGACTTCACACAAACACACATACAGACACCACTTTCACACTAGTGCAAATTTGCACTCCTTCCAAGTTTCGAGCTTGCTGCCTGAGCGGTTTCAAAGTGAATCACGTCAGCTCTGACGTAGCAAATAGCCTTGGGTACTAGAATATGTGTGGTAGTGGGAGATAGATGGTTATAGATGGTTCATTCGTTAGTCCGTCATTGATTTTTGATGCTAATCGAATATACATAACCACCACGAACCACTCGATCTCGTTGCTTATAGTCCATGTACTAATGAAATATAAAACCGAATTGACCAATCAGACTCATTTCTGCATTTCGACGGTAGCTAGGATCGGTGAATCTGCCGATGAATTCCGTGCAATCGTGGCCAGTGATGCCAATGTGGGTGCCTTTTGCTTCTGCGCTTGCTTTAAAGCCGCGCACTGGTTGGCCGAAGTTCGCGCGCAATTCGAAATTTAAATTAGAAAAAGAACAAAATTTATAACATATATTTTTAAAATATCAGTTGATTTTTGTTGACTTGCAAAGAATAACTCACATATCACAAAACATTTTATTTCAGAAGAAATTTGTTGAAAAGGTAATTAAAAATAAATTTTTATATACATTCTTGTGCATTTTTCAATAAGCATTCATTTAAATTACCGGAACCATTATTTTAGAATGCTTTGATAAATTTTATTAATATTTAGAATTTCATTGAGTGATTTTTTCCTATATTACGAGGTCTGGCTATTAAATAACAAGACTGAGCGCCTAGAGGGTGCCCTATAGGGGTGGGGGAAAAATGGAGTAGTGCGTTTGGTATCTGGGAATCATCTCTATTCAAGTACCAAAACACGTTTTCGTCACTATTATAGTATTTGTGCAGTAGCGGTTTGAAACGAACGTGTTTTTGTCTCGTTCCGAAAACCATGTGTGACGAAAAACAGGAGCAACGTATCAATCTCAAATTTCTGGTTAAATTGAAAAACACTGCAACTGAGTGCTATAAATTGTTGCGAGAGGCCTATGGGGACAATTCTCTATCTCGTGCGCGTGTTTTTGAGTGGTGTAAGCGCTTCAGTTAGGGCCGAGAGAGCACTGAAGGTGACCAGTGCCCAGGTCGCCCTGTCACTGTTTCAACTCCGGAAACAGCGACCAAAATCAACCAAATCGTGCGTGCAGATCGTCAAATGAACATGCGGATGATTGCCGAGTCTGTGAACGCCGATAAAGAAACGGTTAGAAAAAATTTAACACGAGGAATTACACATGACAAAAGTCTGTGCGAAGTTGGTGCCAAAAAACCTGACTCCTGACCAAAAGTTCTTGCGTCAACAGGTCTGCTCAGTTTTCCTTGAATGGTTAGAAGAAGATCCCGGACTGATGAAAGATATTATTACTTGCGACGAAACGTGGATTTTTTAATACGATGTTGAAAAAAAGCGGCAATCGATGCATTGGAAGACGCCTGAATCGCCCAGAATAAAAAAAGCAAGGATGTCCAAATCGAAATTCAAGGCAATGTTGATCGTTTTTTCGACATTACAGGTATCCTGATGACCCAATGGGTTCCAGAGGGTCAGACTTTCAACCACACTTACTAATTGTCAGTTTTGGCAACACTGCGAGAACGAGTTCGTAAGAAACGGCCCGAGTCGTGGAAGAACAACTCGTGGATTTTGCACCAGGACAGCGCACCTGCCCATAACGCGCTATCTGTGAAGCGGTACTTGGCCGATAAACGCACTCCAGTGCTCGAGCACGCGCCGTACTCGCCAGATTTGGCACCGTGCGACTTTTTTTTGTT
>JAAAKG020146472.1:0-10661 GCA_010014905.2 Druon quercuslanigerum
ATACAATGTTGCATATTGTTTTCTCACTCTTTCCTTCGAACACCACAGTTTTTGTTTTATTTACGTTAATTTTGAGGCCCATGCTCTTCATGCTTGCATTCAGTTTATTCAACATTTTTTGCAGTCTTTATTTGAAATTCTACGACAGTTTTTTGTATCATATTTGACCCTAGTGCAAAATCAAGGGGAAATACTCTGAAAGTATGTTCATTAGTTATTAGGATACTATACATAATTCCATATTTGTACCAACTGTACTATACGCCAACGAGACATGGACATATCATTGAAAAAGATAAGAGTAAAATTAACGCGATCGACATGAGATTCCCGCGCATAATATGCGGGAAAATTCTGATGGACAAAGTGCGCAAAGAGATAATCCTTCAAGAATGTGGTGCAGAAGAGACGCTAGTTGACACATGGAAAAGAAATCGGTTAAGCTGGTTTGGGCATGTTGAGAGAATGAAGGATGAACGACTAAAGAAACAAGTATATCAAGCTAAAGTGAATGGCAGCGGGCCCAGAGGCAGACCGCGGAAGGAATGGTTAGAATATGTGAATGAGACCCTAGTTAGAAGGGACATAAGAAGCCATAGAAACACGAGAGCCTGCATGAAAAAATGCATGGACGTTAAAGAAGTTAGAGAAGTATGCCAGGACAGAAAAGTATGGCGGAAAATAGTTAGCAAGAAGAGTGTCAGTAGAGTGAATGTCGCCTGAAACAAAGACCTTGTATACTAATGGACCAAAGTGGGGAACTTCACATGACGACTTTGTGAGGGTTTTCACTTGGGATGATTGCTAGAGAGATTGAAAAGCAACCTGGGTTGGAGAAGAGTTGCGGAGTCAACGTGTTATTTAAATAAATAACACGAGAATTCCAGGTAAATCGAAAAATTTTAGAACCCCTTCCTCACACTACTCCCCTTCCCACCGAGTGAGTCACGCCTACCTCGAAAGGGAAACGGCTTAATGGTGTAATAATATAAAGACTTACCTTTAGAATTGTTTTCTCCTTTTAAAATCATGGGACATTTCCTACTAAAATAAATTTTGTTAAATTTATTTTACAATTATTTACAATTAAAAAAAATTGTAAAAGCTAAAGTTTGTGATATTGAGATAAGTATTTTAAGGCATTAAAGGTTTTCTGAAGTTTTCATATACATATATTGAGAAATTGTGTGAGGTCAAGTTAATAACTTTTGGGCTTTTTCGCTTAAAATCCCCAAAATTGTGATTACAGCCTATAATAGCATGAAAAGAGATGCTTTAAAAAAAGAACCTGAAGAACTGTTCACTTAGTTCTTTAAAAACTTGCGTATAATTCAAGCACAAAGCCTTAACTGCACTAGATCTAGCAGACCACCTTGTATCACATATACGTTTAAAAGTTCATTTAACTGCACTAGATCTAGCGGACCACCTTGTATCACATATACGTTTAAAAGTTCATTTCAATTCTTTTATCAAATGTTTTCATCTGCTCGTTGAACCGGAGAAAAAAGTGTACAATATTTGTATAATTCCAAAAAATGTTATCAACCCTGGGGTAACAGAAGCCGCATTATTTCCGACCAAATTTAACTTGTGAGTATCGCAAGGAATATATGTATATATTATATTTATATAATTATCCGGGACCTATCTGGGAGTTTACGGTCGAAATACAAGCATGTGAGGCAGATAATAGTACACCCTATACTTGTTGACCTACCCTCCTTGAAAACGAGCATGTGAAGCATATAAAGGAAGTAGGGTGCATACAACCAGGCAGGGTCTGGATCAAAAAATCTCTCTGTATCTCTCTTAGTTCTCCCTTTAAATTGATATTCCAGTTTTTCTTCTCCCTTTACACTTTCCAGCCATTCCCTTTCTCGTTTCGTTTTTCCTCATTTCCCTTTCCTATTCCTCTGTACCATTTCCCTTCGCCTTTAACCTTTTCTCATTTCCCCCCTTGCATTTTAATTTTCCCTTTCCCAATCTCCTTGACCGTTTTCCTTTCCCATTTTCACCATTTCCCCTTCTATTTTACCCATTCCCCTGTACCTGTTCCCTTTTCCCTTTCCACCATTTCCACTCTCTTTATTTCTCCGTTCCCTTTAATTTTTTCTGTTCTCCCTTTTCCCCTTTTGTGTTTCCCATTTCCGCCTTTTCCTTTCTCCTTTCCCTTTTCCCTCATCACCCTTACCAGTATCTCATTTTTTTCCTTCCGTTTTTCTTTCCCTCCTCACCTTTTACTGTTTCACTTCCTACTTATCCTTTTATCTCTTTCCCTTTTTCATCCTTTCCCCGCTTCCTTTAACCTTTTTCTCTTTTGTTATTCCCCCTTTCCTTTTTTCCTTCTCCCTTTTTATTTTCACCCTATCCCCCTTTCCCAATTTCCCCTTTCATTCTCATGATACGAAAGGGATACTATGTGGATACTATGAGGATACGCCCGATTGGCCCGGATAGAGTCCCGTGTCTATACGGGTTTTATGCGGTTTCTATCTGGCATTGTAAGCAGGGTATCTTTTAGTAGAAAAATATATTCCTTTATGTTGAAATACTAATGCGTGACCCATTATCAGAACAGTCCAGTACTCCCTTTAATTACTTGGCGCAAGACACTTGTACCTCAATGTAATTTATAATATAATTATAAATTATAATTATAAATAATAATAATAAAAAAAAATTATTATTATTATTATTATTATTATTTTTATTAGTTTGCATTTTCACAGACTAAAGCATCAGAGTTCAAAAATAATTTTGAAACAATTATAGCTACAATTACAAAAAATTAAAATCGTCCAAATAAGTTGCGGAATTAGCAGGTAATGAATATTATTCAATAATATTGTGAATTCAAAGGTAAAAAGCACCATTTCCAATTTAAATCTTTGAAATAATAATTTGGAAGTGAAATCTCTCAAATAATAAAATGTAGTCCTAATTTATCAAACTTAATTTTTTAATTGCAAAGAGCAATTATACAAACCAGCATTCAAATTAGAATAATTTTTGGTGCATAAAAATGAATATTATTTGGTTCACAGTCATATCGTTTTAAGTTGTAAAATAAAAAAATAAAAAACTTCTAGGGTGCTTCTTCAGATTGTAAAGCCAGCCTTATACTTTTTTTACGATTTGATTTTTTTCAGAATCATTATTACATTCTTATTAGAGAAGGTATTAAATTTTTGAAAAATGTGACCCCCCCCCCCCGTTTGTGTCACATTACCACGTTTTGAGACCGAAAAACAGGTTTTTACGAATGAGTCTGTATAAATTTCTGTCTGTCTCTGAGCACGTTAAATGTTGAAAAAATTAATGTAGATTGGCCTTTGGTACACTCTTTTGGTATCGAAAACTGAAGTTCCACTTCGTTAGCCAGCAACTTTGGATGAAAATTTAAAAAGTAAGCACATTTTGAAAAATTTTGAGACCACTTTTTTCAAGATTTAAAAACTCTCTGTGAAAAAAGAAAGTTTTACTTTTTGAAGGCACTACAAAATTATCATAACAACTTTTAAATTTCTTCAAAAAATAAAAAATTCAGATTTTGACAGCACAAAAAATATGAAAAATAAAAAATTCCATTTTTCGATCAAAAAAGATCTACAAATTTTTTATTATCCACTTTTTGATAGGACGGGAATTTTTTATTTTATTCCTATAAAAATCACATTAAAAATGTATAAATTAAATTGGTAAACGACGTTTCATCCAAGAAAGATCTGCGAATTTTTCAATAATCATTTTTTTGATAGAAAGCGGTGTTTTTGGTTTAATCGTGAAATATAACATTGACGATAAAAAAATCAAATTTTTGGAAAAACGATGCAAGCTACGAAGATTCATAAATAAAGAAAATTGTGTATTTATAACATTGTAATTGATAAAATTTTTGGCTTAAATTATATCTACACATTTTTTTTGAGCCCCTTAACGCTAGGATGCGTATTTTTGGTTTAAATCGTAAAGAATAACATTGAAAATAAATAAATTAAATTTATGGAAAAACGACACGCAGTAAAATGTTTAATACCAAAATTGTTTTTTTTTACATTCTCATTAGAGAAGGTATTAGATTGGTGTAATAATTTGCCCCCCCCCCCCCTCCGTTTTGGTTAAATCTCCACGTTCTGAGAACCTCTGAATCTGAGGTACAGGTTTTTACGAATGTGTCTGCCCGTGTGTTTCTATAGCTGAATGTCTGTATGTCTGTATTTGGGTATGTATGCATGGCTGTCTGTCTGCGTGTGGGTACTATAACTTTTGAAAAAATTAATCTATTATATTGGCCTTTGGTACACTCTTTTAGTGTCGAAAACGGAAGGTCAAGTTCGTTATCCAACCATTTTGGATAAAAATTCAAAAAGTAAGCGTATTTTGAAAATTGTTGAGACCACTAAGTCGATTAAGAGGAATAGTATTCATAGAAATACCAATTCTTAATTTTTCTGAATTCCAAGCTTATTACCCGGTCTTATTTTTCACTTTTACCAGACTTTTGCCATGTATAGATCGTATACACATTAGATAGCCTCTTTTCTTCCTGAATTGTTACTTCTAACCAATTTTAGTAACAGATATATAAGAAGCATATCTCGCAAGTAATATCAAATATAAATATTTTTAACGATTATATTCATCTTTTAAGCAGAAAAAAATAAATCTGATTTCTGCTTAAAATCAACATTTAATTTTTTCCAGTTTTTAAATTCAATTTGATTTTCCCATTCAAGATGGCGTCGGTCAACTTCCGGATAGTCGCACCGTAGAGGGAGTCGCAGACGTCACATCTGCACGAGGGTACGAGACGGCTGCCACAATCGGTGCCAATCGGTGCAGCTGTAGGTTAGGTTCCTAATTTCTTTATTTAATATTGTCTTGTTTTTCATTCTGCAAAAATGCTCGACCTTTTCACAATATTTAGCAAAGGCGGTATCGTGCTTTGGTATTTTCAAAGCACTTCGCAAATTTTTACTCCCAGTGTTAATGCACTCATTCGAAGTGTAATTTTGCAGGTAAGCATATGAACATGTTTGAATCTTAAAATATGGAAACTAATATTCCTTCATGCTTGATGGAAGACAATTATAGTTTAATTACTAAGATCTTAGTAAATTGAGTTATTTTTGGAGCACTAGTTCTCAAGTCTAGAGAGACTAATTTCATCTTCAGCATGGATATAATTTAATGTTTATTAAAAAATTTTAATCGTGACAACACATCCTGATGTAGGTTATTTATCTGAATGAATTTGAATACTTCAATAATTTACAAACGGAAAGTACTTTGAAAGTTTGAGATCTTGATATTAATTTGTAGTTTTGTTTGTTTACCTTGACAACATCATTTTTAACGACATTGGTCGATGTAGTAACAATGAGAAATTTCAGCAATATGGCTAAGTTAAAGGTAAGTATAAGGTAAATGTCCCAGTAATCGTGAAAGTTGGTTATGATTTCAATATAATCTTTAAAAAAATATGTTAAAAATTGGCAACGCGATTACTGGGACTAAGGTCACGATTACTGGGACGTTTACCTTAGTCTTATTAAAATATTAAATATTTTATCTCGCGTCAAAAACTGCATCCTTATTTTGTAAATTACTTATTCTAGGTTCTAATAAATGTATAACATTGAACATGCAACTTAATCGGTTTAATATTTTTACATTTGATTAAAATTTGCACAGTTCTTAAATAACTTAGAAAGTTGTTTAGCACTAAATCATTTTATATATGGGTTATGGTACAGATCTTAACATTCTATAGGTTTTATTCGTTCCTATAATCGATAATCTTTTCTATAAAATACAGTGAGTTTTCTTATATTTGCAGGAACGTACCGGAAATCATAGTTATGAACACGATTCACTTCGTCTTCAGTATAAGTTAGACAACGAATTTGAGTTGATATTCGTTGTTGCATATCAAAAAATACTACAGCTTTCATACGTCGACAAATTTTTAAACGATATTCATCTGGAGTTCCGAGATCGTTTCAAGAATGAATTGCAAGGCTCGCAGTGGTTTTCTGATTATAATTTTAAAACGTGTTATGATAATATTCTCCTTGCTGCTGAAAACTGGGGAAAGGCACATGCGAAACTTCCAAAACAAATGCGTACTTTTGACGAAAGTTTCAAGTCTAAAAAGACAGTGGCTAGTATGATTGAACGCAAAGAAGACAAGGATAACAAGAAACAAGGTGAATTCTCATAAAGAAAATTTTTTTGGCAAAGAAAATTCGTTTTTTTCTTACATATGCTAAGCTTTTTGTCGTATTCTTATTTAAATTTTACTTCTAACTCTTTTTTTGTATTTTAGTGAAACACTTTTTTCTGAATATAACTGCTTTAATCTAAATATAAGAAACTTATGGTGCTTTAAGTAATACTAATATACAGGGGAGAGGGGAAAATACTCTTTTACGCTTGTAGGTAAAAAGAAGAAAGGGACCAATGGTACTGATGATGATCTGTGTAAGTTGATTTAATGCTTATTCAGATTTTATTGCTTGCTCGATTTATGCATTTTCGCCACTAACGTGATTTTAATAGAAACTTTGCTTTTGCTAACACAATTTCACTATTAATAATATGTTTTAATATACATTATTCAATACCCTAACTAAATTATAAGCCTACTAGTGGATTCAGGTTTTCCAGTTTTTTCTTTACAATCTTAAATTTAAAACTGTTAGAAAATCAGGGCCGGTACAATCTGTATTTTACATGCATGTCGTTTTGAGTTTACCGTGGGGGGGGGGGGGGTATATATTTAAAAAAATTCTTTATTTTAAAGATACTTTTGAAATAGTTATGAAGCAAGAGTAAATTGTTTTTTTTTTTTAAGGATGGCATTCCAAAAAGACTCAAACGCCATTTTTTCGGAAATGAGATTATTGGCCTACAAAATCATGTAAATTACAGTGGAATCAATCCAAAAACAGTAAAAAAAAAATACGTTTTGTACATATTATCAATATTTTATAAAGTGAATTTAGCAGATTTAGAAAACATGAAAAGTATATTTTTAGTGATTCAGTCGTCTTGTTGTATAGAATATGGTACCAATTTGTACATTTTCAATAAAATTTTGCGCTTTTTTGAAAAAAATTCCGTTTTTATTCAAATTAGTCCGCTTGGAGCTTAAACTGTTGTATTGATTTGGAAAAAGTTTTAACCATAATTCCGTTAGATGAATATTTAGGGCCAACCTTCGTGAAATTTGTATTCACTCATTTTTTCAATATTTTGCACTTTATATAAAGCAAAAAATGAGATTTTGTCGTAATTTAGTCGACCTAGAGCTTACACTACTGAATTGATTTGTATAAAATTTTCAACATAATTCTGACGGATAAGTATCTAGTTCTAGATTTTAAAAAACTTTGATTCATAAAGTATTTTCAAGATTTTGCAATTTTTATTTTTTAAAAGTTAATTTTTTAATAATACATTTATAGACGAACGATTACTTAGTCACTCAGTTCTGTGGAGCTGTTTTTTTTCTAACAGAATTTGTAATAAAATGTAAAGAAATGTCACACAAAAATATCGCTAAAATTGCATTTTTTTTTCTCTTAATACATTCTTAAAATTTCTATAATTTTTTCAATTTAATTAATTATAAAGTTCAAATATCTTTTGAATTTACTTGGCAAACTTTGATTTCACAAACTATTTTGATGGCACTGATAACTTTTTAACTGGCAGAATTTTTTGCACAGTAGAAGTTTTCAGTGATATTAATGAATGCGATCCTTAAAATGTAAAAATTATTATTGCTTTTGATAAAATTACGCTTTTTTTAACATTTTAACGCAGTTTTAATTTTTTTCTAGTTTTGAAGCTCTTGAGTAATGAAATAAGTTTTTTGTGCTATCATATTTATGAATACTATTTAATGCAACGTAAGATATATAAAATCGTAATAAGATTTGATATATTTTTCCATTTAATGGATTTTATTGGAAAAAATTAGTTTTTGATTTATTATATTTAAAAAAAAACTACTTCCAATTTTGTTTCGGGCTACCATTTTACTGTGATATGTGTCGTGAATTTTCAGAATTTTCCAATAATTAAGAACGGTTTTGTAAAAATGGCGTTTAGGCTGTTGTGGCTACACAGCCTTCAATTTTTGTAAACTCAACTGCTAAAAATATATAATGATTTTGCTTCTTACAATTGAAAACATGTGCCTCGAGCGAAGAAGAAAATTCCCTTAATTTTCTTTGAATTAAGTGACTTTTTTCAATGAAACATTTTTATT
This sequence comes from Druon quercuslanigerum, assembly GCA_010014905.2. NCBI lineage: Eukaryota > Metazoa > Arthropoda > Insecta > Hymenoptera > Cynipidae > Druon > Druon quercuslanigerum. The sequence continues at coordinate 8,282 of JAAAKG020146472.1, forward strand.
TCTTAATTTAGTACTGCATTATTTCGGGAGTACGTTGTTTCTTTTTTTTTATCAGATAAAGATGGATTTTTAACCACCTTCCAAAGTTAAAAGAACGTGGATCTCGAACGAAAACAAAATTCCCCCTCTATTTTGTCGGTGCTTGTTGGCATTTTTTCCTTAAATTGAAATTTGATTTTTGGGAACTTTTTTTGTCCTGAAAAATGTTCTAAATAGTTTTTATGTCCTTTCGGACACATGTTGAATTTCCATACATGTCAATTTCCGTGTATTGAGTTTTACATTGCATCTATGCTGGATGTGCCGTTCCCGTACGAGATATTGCTAATTGAAACTTTAAAAAGTTCAATTCTTCATTAAGTTTTTCATTCGAGATTTTTTTACATTCAAACTTGTAGTACCAGCTCAAGAAGTTCTTCAAGGAGAGACACCGAAACCTGTACAGAATGTAAATAGCGAAGTGATCGAAGATCCGCTTATGATGAACCGCATAAAGCTTGCTCAAAAATTCTCAGGCCAAAAGAAAAAAGCTGATAAACAGTAAGCTTTATTTTTCTGCAAAATATTTTCGCAAATGATTTTCTCATAAATTTATAATATCCAATTATTTGCAGAAAAAGTCCGAAGCCTGAAAAGGCAGGAAAAAAGCCTCGTGTGTGGGAATTGGGTGGTACAAATAAGGATCTCGCGACACTAGAACGTACTAAAGACAAGCCTGAAGATGAAGGCGATTACATCGGAGCGGACACTACGGTAAATTGTATAATAGTTTTTCCTTTTTCATATAATCTTGTATTTAAGATATTTGCTTCCAGATAGTACATATTTTTATAATTAAAATGTGTTAAAATATCACAGTTAATAGGAAAAATGAAAGGCGGAATTCAAGACCTAGAAGTCGAAAGTGATTCTGGGGAAGAATCTGATGAAGTTGAAGAAATAGTCGAAGTTAATAAGTCAGCAGTTCAAAAGAAATCTGGAGGAATCCTCTCTATGTTTAAGAGTCTTGTAGGAAACAAATCGCTGAAACACGAAGATATGCTTCCAGTTCTCGACAAACTAAAAGACCATCTCATTGCGAAGAACGTCGCTTCCGACATTGCGACAAAACTATGTAATTCTGTTGCTACGAAACTTGAAGGAAAGGTACTCGGTACTTTCGAAAGTGTATCAAATACTGTTAAAGCTACTTTAACCGAAGCTTTGGTGCAAATTCTTTCTCCGAAGAGAAGAGTCGATATTTTGCGAGATGCCTTTGAAGCGAAGAAACATGGCAGACCGTATGTCATGGCATTTTGTGGAGTAAACGGTGTTGGGAAATCGACTAACTTAGCTAAGATTTGTTTCTGGCTGATTGAAAACAATTTTCGGGTTCTCATAGCAGCTTGCGATACGTTTAGGTGAGGATTAGCGTTAAAAATACTTTTCAGCATATGAATTGATCATTTAAATTAAAGCTCTTCCAGATTGAAAAATATAACACTTATAAGGTTAAAAAACGTAAAAATTTTAAATGTATTGATTGAAATGTCTCGTTATAAAACGTGGATATGAAGGACTTGTCTGCTTAATTGGCCAAAGTGTTTTAGTTATAAATACTGTTCACCTTTAAAAATTTAAAGTTTAATCACTATAAAAATGCGGTGATTTAAATTAAGATTTTAATCATATTTTTGTTTTTAAAAGCGGTTAATTAATAATATTTATAATTTAACACTTATTTATTTATAGAGCTGGTGCTGTTGAGCAACTGAGGACGCACATGCGTCATCTGAACGCCTTGCATCCAGCCGAGAAGCATGGCAATCAAACGATGGTTCAACTCTATGAAAAGGGATATGGAAAAGATGCAGCTGGCATTGCCATGGAAGCAATTCGTTTCGCTAAAGAATCTAGGTTCGATGTTGTTTTAGTAGATACTGCAGGCAGGATGCAAGACAACGAACCTCTCATGCGAGCTTTGACTAAATTGATCAGGGTCAACGAACCAGACCTTGTCCTCTTTGTCGGGGAGGCGCTCGTTGGAAATGAAGCAGTGGACCAGCTGGTCAAATTCAATCAAGCCTTAGCTGATTACAGCAGTTCCAATAATCCTCATATTATCGATGGCATCGTACTGACTAAATTTGACACTATTGATGATAAGGTAAGAACTCATCAGATTTTAGATATTTCGATCCTTAGTTGAAATTAAACAATGAACAGCCGGAAGCAATATCAAAAAATGCACACATTCCGACATCCTATGGCCATATTTTTTCATATTTTATTTTTACAGCCGCAAGTAGGGTAGAGTGGTCCGATACCGACCGGTAGTCCCATCCGCCCCCCCCCCCCCCCCCCCCCCCCCCCCCCCCCCCCCCCCCCCGCCCCCCCTCCC
>JAAAKG020146473.1:0-10661 GCA_010014905.2 Druon quercuslanigerum
AAAATAAAAAAAATTCTTACAAAATTTCTAAATTCTTTTTCTAACCATCTAAAAATTTTGAAAATTCTTTTTAATTTTCTTAAGAATTTGAGGAAAATTATATTCTTATAAATTTATTTTTAAAATTTTAGCTCGAATTGAAGTATTAAAAATGTTTTAACAAATAAATAGTTACTCAAAATTTGTGTTAAATATTTTTTAAATCAACTTAGGAATATATATTTTTTAAATGTCACTGAAACCTTCATGCAAGATTCAATTTTTTTATTTTTAATAATATTTGAGCGATTTAAAAGAATTTAAACAAAAATATATTTGAAGAATCAGAGTGGATGTTTTGTTAACAAAAACTAAAGTAAATTTTCTATAAAATGTTCATTTTAGTGTTGTTTTTTACATTTATCACACTTAACCGTAATAACGGAAAATCTGGAATTGCTTTTAAACTTCTAAATAAAATAAAAAATATTTCTGTATGCAAGCGTTTGCTAATTAGGCTTTTAAACTTTTATATTATAAGAATTTCGAATGATGTCGCCCCTTAACAAAATACTATTTAAATACTTTGAAATTCAACGAAATTTAATTCTTGTACCAACATTACCCCAGTTATACGGTACGCGTTTCGCTCTAAAAAAAGCCCAAATATATTGTCTCGCCTGTCTACTTGTCACGGCTAGTTGACGTGGGCGATGAAAATAAATTTTCCAAAGTATTTCTTATTCACTCAAATTCATTGACACACATTCTTGAAACTCCCGTGTCCTAAAGTATTCTCAGATTTTTTAATTAACGGTTGTCAAAGACCGACTAGTGAAATACTTTGTCATTTTAATTAAGAACAATTTTCACATGTGATTCTAGGAGAAATTTAATTTCTGCGGAATGTATGCCATTATTTTTTAAAATTGGATTTAGAAAATTAATGTTTTGGTTCATTTAGGACTAGATATTATTTGAGCCAAGAAGTGAATGCTAATCTTTTTAGCAACCTTAGTCTTGCGTATGATGTCATGCTTTTGTGAAAGGTCCCAATTTCGTGGGCGAATGAATTCAAGTGATCTCTAGAGTGTGACAAGCGTAGGTGTCAACCTCCTCTGCAATCCGATCCCGAAGTATTTAATCCCTATAATTCAAAATAGTCTATCTTTTTTTCATCAAATATACGTTGGACGAACGAAAAAAGCAAAAGAAGCGACAGAAAAAAAAGGGAAAGTGAATTGAAATATAATAGCAATAAATAAAATGCAATATAAGAATTTGTATATTAAACATTAAAAAAAAACGTTTGCAGATCAATAACAATAAATAATGGAAATAAATAATGAAAAATAATCAAAATTTTTTGGAAATAATTACCTACGATTATGAGTATCTATCATTCTTAATTTCTTTTTGGTAAAGGCTGCCTGAATTTGAATTTCAATCAAATTCGTCCATTCATCTCTATTTTGATTTCATGTTGTAAAATTTAAGGAATATTTATTATAAAGACTAATTGCGAAAAGCTCAAAGTAATAATTTTGACTTGGAATTGGAAAAAGTTTTCGAGATTCAATTAAATCTAGCCTGGAAAGAAACGATTAGCAGAAAGTACTTTATTTTAATTATAAAATATGTAACTACCTGCAAATTTATATTTGAGGAGAATTATTTTTTTTTAATTACACAACAAGTTTTTTCGAGGCTCTCATCTATTAAGGTAGTTCGCGCGCTAGAAAAAACGTCTCGGGGAAAAAAATATGCTTTCAACCATTGAAGCTATATTTTTAATAATATTGATTCAAGAAGAAAATATTATTTTTCACTAAAAAAAATTAAAACATACAAAAATCATTTCTGGACAAACTTTTAGTTTGGAATGAAATTTTTTATATACTTTCAAAAATTTTTTAAACTGATTGAATTTTAGTCACTAGAAGCTTATTTTATCAAAAATAAAATGTCCTAAAATTTTGTCGAATACCATTTTTAAGATCGAAGTTTTCAACTTGATCTTTGCTGACACTATAACACTATCTTCGAAAATATTATTGAAAAGGTAGGCAAATTTTAAGACAATTTTTTTCTTTTCAGTATTTCAAAACATGTTAGAAAAACTTTGAAAGATTTTAAAAGACATTTAGAAGTTTTGAAAAGATTTAAAATTTATTTAATTTTTCAATCATTTTTATTTTTAATTATAATTAATTCAATTTAAAAAATTGTAAAAACTTTTCAAGACAATAGAAAGTTTTTTTTTATGATTTCTCTGAGAATTTCAAATGAATTTCTAAAACTTTGAATGACAATGTAAAAGATTATAAAGGTTTGAAAAGATTCGAAAATTATTTAATTTTTGATTTATTTTAATTTTTAATTATAATTAATTCAACTTGAAAAATCGTAAAAACTTTTCAAGACAATAGAATGTTTTTTTTAATGATTTCTGTGAGAATTTCAAATGAGTTTCTAAAATTTTGAATGAGAATGTAAAAGATTATAAAGCAATATTTATCAATTTTGCAACATTACCAGCTTTTAGAAAAAATTCAAGTTGGTTTAAAAGATGCTTCAAATTTACGAAAAGATTATTAAATAATTTAAAACTTGAAAAGATTTCAAAGAATTTAAAACAAAATGTCGATTTTTAAGGATTTCGAAAAGAAAAAGCTTTTCAAGAAATTTGAAAGGCTTAACGTGAACAAAGAACTTGCTTAGGATTTCTGGGAAAATTTTAAATGATTTTTTATTTTGAAAAATTAATTCTAAGACAAAATTTAAATAATTTCTACAGCATTAAAAAAAGCAAAAACGAATCAGGAAGATTTTAAGGTAATTTTTTAAATAATACAGCATTTTTACCAATTTTAGAAAAAAAACGGGTAATTTAAAAAGGTATTAACAAGGCTTTTAAAGTTTCAAAAAGATTTTAAATAAACTTAAAATTTGAGGGGAATTAAAAAACAGCGCATTGCTGGGAATAATAAAAAAAATATTTAAAAAATAATAATATTACATATAGTAAGAATCGATAAGAAAAAAATGTCGGTCAAAAGTAAAAGTTTTTCAATTATTAATTGTAGTATATTTTTAATTTTTTCACAAAAAAATGATCTTTGTGACCAACTTAAAACGACAAATTACCATAAATTATCGAAATTCTCTGGAAATGTTGTACATTTTTTCATACGTTTTTTATAAATTTAAATAATTAAATTTAATTAATTTGAAATTTGTTTTTAATTCATAGATTTACCAGAAAATTAAACTTATAAAGTAATAAAAATCAAAAAATAAATAATAAAGGTAAAAATGTACTATTTCCTCCTTCAATAATATTATCAATAATAATATTAACGCCTTATCTACCTTAACAGGCTTAAAAATGGGAAAGGTGAAAGAAGTAAATTTTAGAATTTAAAGCTTTTATATATTTTCATGATATTAGAATTTATTGATCTTCTTTTTATACTTCTTGCCAAGAAGCTTTTAACCAGTCTAAAATGGAAAAATAACCTTATTGAAAATTTGGACGTCGTAAACTACTACGTAAACTACGTAGGGCCACTACATCAGAAACGACGTCGTAAATTTCGTCCAAAAAGACGTAAGATCCGACGTAAACTAAATCGTAAATTCGGATACTAAACGGCGTAGTTTTCGACTAGTCTTATATTAAAAAGGAAACTTGAATTTAACAAAAAAGTTCCCAGAAATTTCTGGTATCTTTTTAATTTTTGTGAACCTTTTTTAATAATAATAAATTTAAATTTAAAAAATTTAAATAATAATAATACGTTACTAATTTTGAACTATTTTTAGCCCCACCCCCTGCCGATCCAGGTCTTTGAAAAACTTAGTTTTGTCTTAACCCCATTCCCTCAAAAGTGATTTAGCCGTTAGCTAAACACGGATTTCACGTTTATTCGCCTATTGTCGACCCAAAAGGATTGCTTTAACAATGTATTAATTAAATTTTTTTAAATTATCAATATTAAAAAAATAGTTACCTTTTCAACAAGTTAAGTAAACTTTCAACAAACTAGTTGAATTCTTTAAATAGCTGAATTATCAACCTACTTTTAATGAAGAAGATTAATTCTCTACCAAAAGACGAATTCTCAACGAAGTATACTAATATCCCACCAAATAGTTTAATTCTAAAATAAAAAAAATTTCACTGAAGAATGAAATAGTTCAATTTTTAGTTGAAAAATGCATTTTCAACAAAGAAAAAAGTATATAATCTGGAATCAGTAAATTTCCACAACAAAAATTAATTTTTAACTAACTGGATGAATTTTCAACATTAAAGAATAATTCTACATTTAAGGACGAATTTTCCACAAAAAAGTTAAGTTTTTAGGCTAAAAATTCAAAATATTGAGGAAAAAATTAACTTTTAAGCCAAAAAATTTGAGTTTTTGAAAAGAAAATTCATTTCCAGTCAATAAAGATGAATTTTCCAGCAAATAGCAGAATTTTTGACTACAAAATGATATAGTTTGAACGAGAAATGAAAAAGTTAAAATTTCAGATAAAAAATTAGCTCTTAAAAACGCAAAAAAATTTGAAACAAATAGTAAAATTTTGAAGCCTAAAACACGAATTATTTACAAAACAGTTCAAGTGTCAACCTTTAAAATATGGTTTTTTAACCAAAAATTAATTTCTTACCTATTGGTTAAATTGTGATAGAAATAGTTCATTTTTAACTATTCACTTTAATTTTCTGCCAAAATAGCTGAAGTTTCTACTAAAAATATCAGTTTTTAACGAAAAGGTAATTTTCAATCAATTTCATTTTCGGTCAGTTTGTTGCATCTTTAACCGAAAGGATGGATTTTAATTAAATAGTTCAATTTTCAACTAGAAAAGAACAACTTTCAATTTACAATATCCATATTCAAAAAACAATGGAATATTTGCAGCTTTAATTAAAACAATTAATTATGAACGACAACAAAAAACAACTTTTCAACAAAATAGGCCAATTTCTACCAAAGAAATTATGCTAAAAATTTATTTTTTGCTAAAAAATATTTTGAAACACAGTAGTTTCAATTTGATCAAAATAATTAGATTTTCAAATAATTATTATAATTTTTGACTAAACGAGATAAATTGCTGACTAAAAATGTAACTGTACACTTTTCAACCAAAAAAACAACCTTTAGAAAAATTCGCGAACTTAGATAAAATTTATGATCAGGAAAAGTAGTTATCGTTATTCAAGTTGGTAACGTTGCTTTAAGTGATATACCCGCCCCACCCTTATTACTAACCGTAGTTTTTGACGTGACCCCCCCTCCCTGAAATTGGTAACGTAGTTTACTGATGGCCCCTAAATCACGACGTAGAAATCTACGTCGGAAAGGACATCGTGATAATAATTTCCGACAAAGTTTATTACATCGTTTCCAACATGGTGTCCTACGTTTGTTAATGACGTTTTATATATTTTTCCTGAGACCTTTATTTCCGGTACGCTAACCACCTTAATAGGCTTGAAACTGTCTATCGAAGAGAAATTTACCCAAATACCAGATGTTGAAGGTCCCCCACCACTGCTCCCTCCTCACTCAAGAGAGTTTGGGTGGTGGTTACCAAAATACCAGATGTTGAAGGTCCCCCACCACTTCTCCTTCCTCACTCAATAGAGTTTGGGTGGTGGTTGTATGAAGTAGAATAGGAAGCGGAAAGTGGAAGTGGAAAACTCACATCTGGATTTTGAGTAAATTTCTTCTCACTTGGCAGGTTTCTTGTAACATTGACTTATTTCTTATACATATTTTAACGATATTGAAATTTAGATTCAGAACTAAAATTTGGAACGTTTTAGGCTACCAATCGTTGTTTTTGGCGCGACCCTCCCACCCCCCTCTTGAAATTAGCAGCGTAGTTTATGTGTGGCTCTTCAGTCACGATGTAGACCTACGTAATTTCTGACTCTGCCGTCGAAACAGGAAAAGTAGTAAGTACAGTGTGGATGAATCTCCTATCAACCTAACCCAACATTTAATATTTTCATGCAGGATTATTTATATATCACAGAAGAAATTAATAATAAAATTACTTATTCTTGGCCAATTATGATTATCTTTGACATAGTGATCTTAAATTATTGTTGGAAGCGGAAAGATAAGGACTCTTATATTATTTTTATTTACTTTATTCTATCTCTTATCATTTTCTAGGCCTGAAATATGAAAATCAAAATTTATTTTTTAATCGAAATTCAGATTTTTACACTTGCACCCTCAAGTTATGATTATATAATATACAGGGTGGATACGCTGGGGCTTATGAAAAAGTATGCAAGCCTGCATGCACGTCCATAAGAATATCATTGGCGTGTAACACGAGTTGCATACATTTTGGTAAGCCGCAGCATGTCCACCCTGTATATACACACAATCATCTCAAGATAATTAAATGTAAGCTTATTCGTTTCCGGGCGCTACGTAAGTTGACTGTGGTCCCTTCAAGCGTATAAATCTCAATTTGACCATGAAATTATTTCCAGTCCACTTTTTTTCTGCACGGCTGTAAAGAGTGTAAAAAAGCTATTCTTATAAAAGAAACCAATTTTAATTTGAGTGTTTTTTATAAAACCAATTTTGATTTTGATTCTTAAACAAAACAAAAAACTCATAATGAAAAAAATTGTTATGACAGTCGTAAATTACATAAAAAGAGCTTTCCAAAACACTAGAACAAAAGTTCAATCAGATAATCCAAATAGAAGTTGCACTAAATTGAAGTTGAAAAAGCACTTATAAAACTTTCGTGAATTAATTTAGGTCCACTCGGACTAGAATTCAGCCAAGTGTCAGCCAGATAAAAAAACAATAATTTTAGATGGAAACACTACGTATTCTGCCCCATATACAAGGTGGGACAAAAAGACAAAAGTTGCTCAGTACAATGGGGGCCATCTTTCTGCAAAGTCGGTTTTGACTTTGAGATCAATTTTCAAGGTTATTTTAAGGTCACATTGATTTTTTAAAATGGGAACCCCTATTTTTGACATTAGATTCTGAAAGAGCGGGAAATTGTGAGTTCGAAATGATAGTTAGAGTCAATTTTCACGAGATTAAATAAAGGTTAAATGGAGGTCAAATTTCAAAAATCATGTATAACATGATTTTTTTGTTTTATTTTTTTTTAACACGTTTGGGCAACACAAAGCTGGGGTGAATTTGGGATCAACGACTTGATCACCTTGACCTTAAGGCCGAATCCGAAGGTCATTCGAAGGTCAATGTGTGAAGTTTGATGGTTTGGAGCTTGTGAACTTAAGGGTTTGGTTTCGGGTATATTAGTTAAAGAAAACAAACACTTCCAAGTTGGGCTTAAGGTCAAGGTGATCGAGGTCGTTGGTCCCAAATCCACCCCAGCTACGTGTTGCTTATGCGCATTAAAAGAATAAAGCAAACAAATTATGTTCTGCATGATTTTTGAAATTAGACCTCGGTTCAACCTTTATTTGACCTCGTGAAAATTGACTCTTAACTATCATTTTCGACGTAAAAATTCCTGTTCTTTCAGAATCCAATGTAAAAAATAGGGGTTCCCGTAGGAAAAATCAATGTAGCCCTCAAATAACCTTGAAAAAAGAGCTCAAGGTCAAAAAAGATTTTACAGAAATATGGTCCCTATTGCTCTGAGCAACTTTTTTCTAAGCAATTTTTTTTATACCTCTTATTTCCGGAGATTTTGGGGTGGATAAATTAAAATGGTTCACCATGTATACCTACGTACTTCAAATTTAGTTCTATACTTTATCGAACAACTGTGTCAAACTTGGCAAAACTCTTTGTCTGATTTCACTTTGCTGGTAACTTTGACCGTCAGTAACCTAGAACGTAACTAAAAAAACAACTAGAAAAACCCTTAGGTTGACGTGGATAGATAAAAGGATAGGATGGGATAGAAAAAAGAAGCTTGAAGAAGATAGACTTAAATTTATGTTGACAAAGAGTTAGAAAATGTTAGACATTGGTAGATATATTATAGCATGAGATAGAGAAAAGTATATTAAAAAGATAGACAGGAATTCAGATTAACATAGATCAAACAAATGGAAATGAATAGATAAAGTATAGGATGAGATAGAGAAGATTAGAAACGATAGATTTGAATTGACAAAGAGGTAGAAAGGGACAGATGTTAGATAGAAAAATATTGACATGGATAGATAAAGAATAGGATGGCATGGAAGAGGGTATTGAAAAAGAAACCTGAATGCAAAATACATAGAAAAAGATAAACAATGATAGCTGTATGGTATGATACTATAAAGAAGAGGTTTTCGAAAAGGATAGACGTGCATTTATGTACAAAAAGAGATAGAAAAAGATTTCGTAAATAGATAAACTATAGATTGAGATTGAATTGGGGATTGAAAAGGATATACGTTAATTTAGATTGAAAAAAAGATAGGAGTTTATAGATGTAGGATATTATGAGTTAGATTAGAAGAGATTTAATAATATAGATACGAATTTAGATTGCCAGAGAGACAGACAAAGATTGATGTGGATAGATAAAGGATGGGATGGCATAGAAGAGGGTATTGAAAAAGAGACTTGAATTTAGATTGCAAAATACATAGAAAAGGATAAACATTGATAGATGTATGGTATGATACCATAAAGAAGAGATTTTTGAAAAAGATAGACGTACATTTATATACAAAAAGAGAGAGAAAAAGATTGTCGTAAATATATCAAGTATAGATTGAGAAAGATAAGAGGGGATTGAAAAGGATATACGTGAATTGAGACTGAAAAAAGACAGAAGTTTATAGATTTAGGATATTATGAGTTAGATTAGAAGAGATTAAATAGGATAGATAGGAATTTAGATTGTCAGAGAAATAGAAAAAGATTGACGTGGATAGCTAAAGGATAGGATGAGATAGAAAAGATAGTATTGAGAAAGATAGACTTGAATTTAAATCGACAAAGAGATAGAATAAGATACATTTTCTTTATATCTTTCCACCATAAAGATTCAAAATTATTTTCAAAAAGATGGGATATTTATCCTTTTTACTTCCAGCAGGGATAAGTTGAGAAAAAATATATAAATGAGTTTCATAAAATGACCTTTCAAAACACTAATTAAGTGAAAATATATTTTGTAAATTTGAACCATTAGCAAACAAAAATATAATTTTTAAATAGTAAAGATCATGAGTTTGAAGTTGGGATAGCAGGGAACTCATTCAAACTGTAGTTACGACTTTTCTCGATTGGATGGCAGTACTGTACGACGTCGGAATTTCCAATAGGGGAAGTTAATGAGCTTTTGCTCTCAGGATTAGAGAACTTAATTGTATTTTTTTTCTTCTTTTTTTTAAATACTTTCTGCTATTTGTTTCTACCTTGTGCGTCGATTCGATCGGTCGCTGGTCGAACTGCTTCGCACATACAAAAGTCGTCTTTTTCAATTCGAACTAGGAAAGGGCGGTCCGATTGGTCTGGAATCGGGACTCTTCCCTTTGATCAACGTTCCTTTGGTTTCGTTCCATCGTACGCATTCCTCCGGTACCATTCCTTTGGTTTTGTTCCTTTGGTTTCATTGGCAAGGAACTCTACGAGAATTCCAACAACCAACAGCTGTTGACTCTGTACACGAGGATCCTCTAATTCTTGCGTCCTTGAGTTCTCGGCTCCCCGGCGAGAGTCGTTGACGATGCAGCCAAGATAAGAAGAGTCTGCGAACAGATTTTTTTATCGTCACACGATACGCTGAAATTACGAGAGATGATAAAATTGTGCACAGCTTCGCGAGAGTATCTAAAGGGCGTGTAATGCAAAATGGGCTAATTATTTACTCTCACGGAGGAGATTGCGAAGTTTGCTTTTTTTTCGTTTTTGGTAGATATCATGTCGGTCTGGTAGTCTCACAAAGAAAATTGTTGTGTTCAACGAGTCTGTATCTTGTCTGAGGAGTGTACTCTATAAATCGCAAGTAAAAGCTAGATTATAAAATCCAACTAGCTACGCGCGCTTAGTATGTGTTTCTTATTTTAAGTACCTAATTATTAAATTAAAATGCATGTGTCCATCAATTTAAAGTGATATGAAATATAGTTAATAATCATAAATCAAGATAAATATTTAATTATTGTCTTTTATACAATTTTGGCTCTACTTATAATTTATCATTTTAATCGGCTTTTAGTAATCTGTAACTGTAATTTTAATACAATATTTTATCCCAGCAGGGATTTTAACCAAAAAAAAATTATAGGTTAATGTAAGATTTTATGTCGCCAAAAGATGTTCAAAGAGGTTTCTGGAATTTTTTGAAAATTCTGAAATTTTAATTAGACATTCTGAAATTGAGAGCCTTACTGATGTCTTACATTTTAGATACTGGTCCATTTTAAAGATGTTTAGAACTAATAATTTTCCATTTTTTTTGGGTTTTGAATGTTTATAGTTTAAAATCATGAAATTTTGAATATCTTGTCGAAATAGGTTTATCTTAAATTTTTCTTAAGTTCTTAAGTAGTTTAATTTTGAAGACTTGCAATTAAAAATTCATCAATTTTTGAAATGCATAAATAAACATTCTTAAATATTAATGATTTGCATGATCCAAATTGAACTTTTTTAATTAGGCATTGAAGAAAGTTCGAATGTTATTCATTAACAATTTTATTA
>JAAAKG020146474.1:0-10661 GCA_010014905.2 Druon quercuslanigerum
GTACCGGCTCAGGGATCGAACCCCGGACCTCTGAGGTGAAGTCCGAGCATCTAACCACTGAGACACCGAGGCTCTTTATATTATTATATTATTATTATTATTATTATTATTATTATTAATAATACTATGCAAAATAAGGTCAAAGCTGAGTAGGCGAAAATTATGCATTCAATTTTTCAAGAAAATTTAAAAAGTTGTTATGATAATCCTGTAGGGTATTCAAAAATCAACATTTTTATTTTCTTGGCTTTTTTCATATCGTGCGTTATTTGTCTTAAAATACTCATTTTTGTCTGTTTTTTGGAATATTGTAAATGCTATACCTCTGGTAATTTTTGGATTTATGAAGAAAGTCGGTAGGATAAATTGTTTGAATTTGTTAATACTACAAATATCCGTACACATAATTTTTGAATTCTGAAAAAAGTGGCCTCAAAAATATTCAAAATGCGCTCACTTTTTGACTTTTTATTCAAAATGGCTGGCTAACGAACTTGACTTTTAGTTTAGGACACCAAAATATTGTATCAAAGGTCAATCGAATAGAATGATTTTTTCAACAGACATATTCGTAAAAACCGGTTACCTGTTACCTTCTCGAATGAGAATGTAAAAATGTATCGTTTTAGGCTTAATGAAGGCAATTATTACAATTAAAAATCTGAAAAAAGGAAAAATGTTCTCATTAAAACGTTTTGTTTTCATTTTATCTGGAATAGCTAATATGTAAATTTTTATAATCAAAGTTGAAAAACAACGGCTGTTATACTAATGTTAACAATATTATTTAAATGCAAATGAGTTACATCGCCGGGTTACACTGGTGTATACGATTTCTTGCGGAGATGATAGTGGGTTTTGCGTTGGTCAGAGGAAGCGTCGAGAAGTCTGGTTTTCACTAATTAGCTTTTTTCCATCTGTGAGTAATTAGTCGCGAGAAGGCGTAATGGATCCCAGTACTTTCTAGCGTGAAAGCGAGTGCGGGTCTTGAGTTAAACGCGAGTTCATTACGCGATACGCAAAGGACTAAATGCAGAGTTGTACGTGAATCCTCCAAGCAACCGCGGAAACTTTAAGTTTATCTCGAATCACGAGTTTCCTTCGGAGCATCTTCAATGAAAGGAAACAGAGAGCTTTTGATTATAGCGATCAAACTTTTAATTCATTAGAAACTAACTTTTCCATTCAGATGTTTCTATCAAGATTTTCTGAAGCAACGGAATATTTGCAACTAAAAAGCAAAAAGTGGACAATATAATCTCCCTGGAATATTATACATTTGTTTTTGGACAAATAATCTTCTAAATTAGAGGGTGACAGAAAAATTTGACTTTCAAGCCTCCCTGATTTTTTCCTCACTAAATTTCCTGATTGTTAATATTCAAAGGCCAGCATTTTAGGCCTGTGACATTTTTTACATGCAATATTTTATAAAGAGAAAAGAATAATTTCATTTTAAACATCAAGTATTTTTTTCAAACTAAAAAAGACTGCTTTTGTGTCATAAAAGATCAAGGTTTAATTCAAAAGGATAAATTTTCAACCAAAAAATTAAATTATCGACCGAAATGTTAAACAACCAAATTTTATTCTTGAATAAAAAAAATATATTTGAAATAAATAACTGTAAATTTAAAAAAATGCTTCAAGTTTTAACCGTAGTGTTAAGTTTTAAACAAAACAATTAATTTTTAAACATTCTATAACACAAAACGATTAATTTTTTGGAAAACAGTTAAACTTTAATCCAAAATAGTGGAATTTTCAAGAAAAGTAAACCAAACTAACGAAATTAAATTTTCTACTAAATTGTACGAATTTTTGACAAAATACATGAATTTTCAAACAAGAAGTTACATTTTTAACCAAAAGTGCAAAAGTGAAAATTATTACAGAAAAAATTAGTTTTCAAACACATTAACGAAATGTAAAAAAAAATAGTCATCCAAGAAAATGATTTTTCTACAAAAATGATAAATTTTCCAACCCGAATGACAAGTTTTGAACAAGTAAAGATTTCTCATTTAAGAAAGAATAAAAAATTTATTCAAACTATTGCACTTTCCTGCGAAGAAAGGAATTTCCTGTAAAATAGTTAAGCCTTTAACCACATTCGTGGAAATTTCAAAACAAGAATAATAATTGTCTACCGAAAAATAAGGACTTTTAACAAAAACGGTCAATTTTCTGCCAAAAATGAAAAAAAAGTTTAATTTTCAGTTAAAACATTAGCAGCAGGCGAAAAAAAAACAATTTTCAAAAAAGTAGTTAAAATTTCAACCAAGGATATGAATTTAAAACTAAAATGATGAATCTTTAAAAAGTACAGTTAAATTTTTAGTTAAGAAAGTTATTAAAAAAAAAGAATAAAAGAACTTTTAACAAATGAGATGAATTTTTGACTAAATTGATAAACCATAAAAAATTTCAAATTGTTCAAACTTCCACTAAGCAGTTCAGTTTTCAACCAAACAATATAAAGTCTCAAGGAAAAATATATTTGCAGACATATCAATAAAAAAAAGTTTTATTTCATACAAAAAGTGGTTGACTTCAACAAAAAAATTAGAATTTTTAATTAAATAAAATTAATTTTTAACTTTACATTTGCATTTTCATAAAAAACGATAAAATTTTACAAAAAACAAAAAAAAAATTAAGGTATATAACAGGTAACATTTTCAAAAAAAGTTCATTTTTTATAGACTAGTTACTTTTTCCACACAAACTTAACACCGAACATAAATAATTTCCAATTATTCTTCTTGTTGAAAAAGTCTACTATTATCATATTCACTGAAAATGCAGTTTTTTCGGTTTGGTTTTTTATTAATCTGGATAAAATTCAACCATTTATGTTGAAAAATTCGACTTTTTTGTTTAAAATTTATCATTCTTTTCTAGTTTAACTTGCTTCGTAAAAAATTTCACCATTTGTTTGAAAACTCAACAATTTTATTAAAAAGTCATCCTCTTTCGACGAAAATTCAACCACTGGATTAAAAATTAACTTTTCGGTTGAAAAGTTGTAATTTTCGAATGAAAATTGAACTGTTTTGTAATAAATTAGTTTTTCTGGTCTTGAAATTTCAACAAAATTACATTCGCCGGTTTTGGATCAATTCAATTGTTCTTAATTTGAAATGAAAATATGCTAAATATAGTTTATCTGGATGAAATGTACCCATTTTGTTGATAAGGAAATTCGTCTTGTTTGGTTCAATTAAAACATTTTTTATTTAAAATTAAAATGTTTATTATTTAAAAATATCAAATGTTAAAACTATAATTGGATTAAAAATTCAATTATTAACATTTATTAATTTTATGCCGTTGAATCGTTATATTCTAAAAGTTATAGGAAATCAATGCAATGTAATAAAATATGAAGGACAAAGCAGTTTATCACAATAATTACCACCAATGCTATAAAATGTACAACCTCCACCAATTATATGACGTTATGTATGAATGTGAATTAATTATTAGAATAATTTGCATAGTATGCCAGAAGAGAAAATTTGAAAATAATTGTTTATAAAATATTGTAATTGGAGTGAGTGACACTTGAAACTCTCGGGCTCGAGTAAATAGCTTCAAAATAAGGCTTCATTAAGCTCTTCACCTAGGGTGATCGCTAGAGAGATTGATCAGCAACCTGGGTCGAAACAGTTTTGCGAAACCAACGAGGTTGGAACGTGTGGGTGGAAGGTGGGCCATAATAATAATTTTCAATACATAATAATAATTTAATACAATTATTTATAATTGTATACTTATAATGACAATTTTGTAAATGACGTTTTTTACAATACATCTACGTTGCGACATTTAAATGCATTTTCAGAGAATTTGACGTTTAAAATTATATCTGATAGAACATTAGGCAGTAAAATTTTCATCTATAGCTGTATAAGCGATTTGTCCCTTATCCATTTGACGGCAGCACTTCCAGAAAAGTCATAACCGAACGCAGCGACTTTCGATAACAGAGTAAATGGGAAAAGTTTATTCCGAGGCAGAATGAGTCGCTATTGTATTCTCAATAAGGATCAGAGTTCAAATCGCAGTGTGTTTATACCAAGTAGACAAAACTTCGGAATAATTTTAAGAATATTTTGTTCTCAACTTCCGCCCTACTTCTACTAACAAAGGACCCATTCTGTTCTCTTTTTTCACAATTATTTACTTTTTTGAACTCTTCTGTGAAATCGTATATTTCTTGTCTTGAGCAGAAAATTCTTTTCTATATATTTTTGTTTCCTTACGATATTTTAATTTCTCGAAAGGCAAAAATTGATCAAATGATTTGAAAAATTACGATAAAATTCCAATATCAGCTGAAAAAATGCAGTTTAGTATAAATGTTAAATCTATAATACTTTGAAAAGGCGAAATATTAAAATTTGTTGATTTCTGATTAAAGTAGATTATGAAGAATCTGGGTCTGACTCGGACTAGGTACTACTACTGAATTTTTACTCCTGGCAACGAGCAGAATTGTTGAGAAGTTTAGAGAACAAGAATATTCTATGGAATATTCGTGACCATAAAACCTTCCTATTAACTTTATGTCGCAAATAAGAATGTACAATTTATAATTTTCTCATAAATCCCATTGAAATTTTTTATTGTAATTTATTTTTAAAAAATTTTATTGACTTAGGTTCCTTGAAATCGTTTTAAACTCATCAAAAGGAACTGGAAATTGCTGTAAAAACCGTCCAACTTTCATAATATAGTAGACATTTCTTTGAATCTGGGTTAAATCTAATTTCTTTCACTTTAGCTTAAATTTACGTGATACGTCATTTTACTTTAGTATCAAAATATCAAATTTCTTTCTTTCAAGTAAATAAGATCACTTTTTTACCAAAAAATATAAATTTTTAATAAAAAAGGACAAGTTTTCAACAAAACGGTTGAAGTTTCGAAGAAAAAAGATGAACTTTTAATAACATTGTTAAATTCTCAATAAAATAGTGGAATTTTTAAGCGAGTTGTGGAATATTCAACATACAAAGATGATCTATTAAACAAATGGTTGAATTCAAACAAAATTAAACATCAAACAAAAGCAGTTAAATTTTTCACAGAATCATTAAAATTTAAAAAGACATTTTCATTTTTTTTTAAATTGATTTTTAAATCCAAAAAGCATTTCTGGTTGAAATAGACGAATTTCCAAAAATTCAGTTAAATCTTTAACTAAAAAGGATGAAAGTTTTACTAAAGAAGATGAAATGTTAACCCAAAAAGGCAAATTTTCGACCTAGAAGATTAATCCTTTATCAAGAAATATAAATTTACAAACAAATTAGTTTAGCTTTTATACAAAAAAGATACATTTTTAACAAAAAGAGGAATTTTCTACCAAATAGTTCTATATTTATCCCAGAAATGATATCTTTCAAAAAAGATGAATTTTAAACCAAATAATTGAAATTTTTGAAGCCAGTTGAATTTTCAAAAATTAAAGATTGATTTTCAATCCTGAAAGGCGTATTTACGGTCAACATAGACGAACGTGCGGCAATTAAGTTATATTCTTTACTAAAATGTGTAACATTTTTTTTTAAACTTATGAATTGTTTAACTAAAGCCACAAATTTGCAACCCAAAAGATTAATTTTTTACGAAGAAATAAGTTTTTTTATCAAAATAATTCAGTTTTTATCCAAAAAGAGACATTTTTAATAAAAAGACATATTTTCAGTCCTTATAGACGAATGCTGCTCAACAATTCAGTTAAATTTTTGACTAAAAAGGATCAAATTTGTAAAAAAATTGATCAAATTTTCAACTAAAAAGACAAATTTTCAATCGTAGAGATTAATTTTCTACCAAACAGTTCAATATTCATCCCAAAAATATTAATTTTTTAAAATAAAGATAAATTTTCGACTTAATAATTGAAATCTTTAAAGGAAATTGAAATTTCAACAACAAAAAGTTTATTTTTAAGCCAAAAATACTAATTTTCGGTATCAATAGACGTAATTTCAACAATGTAGTTACATTTTCTACCTAAAAGGATAAAATTTCTACCAAAAGAGATGAATTATCGAAACAAGAAATATAAATCTTAAAACAAAGGAGTTCTGGTTTCATCTGAAAAGATACATTTTTTAACAATTAGATGAATTGCTACTTCATAGAGGGAGGCTTTAGTGACTAACATTTTCAAATTTACTTTTAGAACATATTTCGATATAATTCGACCCTCGGAGCTCAAAAATATAATTTAAAAATTACAATTTAGAAGCAGTTTTTTTATTTGTTTAGAGATTCAAAAAAATCTACCTTTTTATATGAGACAAATTTTTTTTTGGATATTCAAAATATAATAATACGATATCTAGTGAAATGTTCGCATCTTTGAGATGTATTGATCAACCTATTTTCGAAACTTTAGTAACCTAACAGTACCGATTTTTGAAGCTTCAAAAAATTGTTTATTCTGCTTATACGAGGAAAACTGTTTTGATATTCAAAATAAAACAATATCATATCCTGTGTATTTGTTCGCATCTTCGAAACGCTTTGACTGACTCACTTAAGAATTTTTTTTTACCCACCAGTACGTCTTTATAAAGTTTAAAAATTTAGAGGATATTGTCAATTTAAAAAAAAGTTTGTGCATATTACGGATACTATAGTACTGTATCTCATATGTCTAACGCGTCATCCAGACTCGTCGAACGACCTATTAACGGACATATCATGACTGCTATGATCTTAAAATAAAGATTTATAAATTTTAAAAATGTATTGTTAATCCTGTAGAAGTGAGAAAAACTTTTTTTAATTTTAAAAATACAACAGTAATTCATATGATATATTTGTTCGCGTCTTCGAGACTTATGGAGTGCCCAATTGACCTACCTTAAACCACACATATTGTTTTTGAATTAAAAAAAAAAGAATTTCGCTAATTTATTAGAGATTTTATTTATATAAATAATATAAGAGTACGATATTTGATATAATTTTTCACGTCTTCGAGATGCTTGGATTGATCTATTTACGAATATTCGACGATCATTCTTGAGCATTCAATAGCGGCCTAGAAAGCTTAAAAAGGTTTACATTAAAAATTACATTATTTCACTAAAAATATTTTATGAAAAACCGGACGGTTTTCGTGTCTTCCTGTGCGTGTTTGTGGGACGCAAAGTTCTTGTTTGTCGAAGGAGGTATTTTGCGGGCCACAGCCGTAAAAGTATACTTTTACGGAGTGCGCGCATGCGCTTTGAGTCCAAGTGGCGACACTCTTCTGGCTCTCTCTTTTGACGCATGCGCAGTCCATATGTCTAATGTTTGTAGACTGTGCAATAATATCGCAAAATATGATCAGTTTAATTTTAGTTATAGTTATTCAAAATCATTGTGTGTTATATTTTTCCTTACGGGGCGGAATTCCGTTTTTCCATAAAATATAGTATGTCACTCCTTAGCAAACCTTTGACGACCTCGTCCGTTGTTTACAGTACCCGGCTATGCGCGCGCCTTCGGCACGTGTATGCCTCGTGCTACAAACATCGGCCTCGGTCGTCAAAGCCGTGGTTTGCTGAGTCGTAACACAATATACTATTGTTTTCATTTGAAATATAATACAACCGTGAGTTAAAAATTTATTCATTTTAACAGAACACATCAATTGACATTTTAATGGACTCTATAATTTTCTGAAAATAAGATTTTCGACCAGACAAACCATAAGATTGAAAAATATTGAAAGTGTATACTTTTTTCTATTGCCAGGATAGAATATCTCTCTATGAGAAAATAAATTCATTTGAACTATGAACCAAATAGTCTAGTTTTCTACACACACAAAAAATTCAAAAGAATATATTTCATTTTAACCAAATTGGTGAATTTTCAAATAAAATGATGATTAGTGATAAAGTGTATTATTGGAAGTGTATTGTATTATTATAATGTGCTTTTAGTGTTTTATGTTCTTGCTTATCTGACATTTTGTGTACATTTACATATTAATGTAAAGATGAATAAAAAACATGGCTGCAAAAGAAAGTTTGTTAATGCCAAAATTTGCCAGATTGGAAAATTGAAATTCGTCAACATTTTCCAGAGTGCAATAGTCAACTTCACATAACCGTTGTAAACTTCATTTTCACAATAAAAGCTTAAGCAAGAAAAGCAATCTGAAGAATATTCTAAAGTTTTTATTTATGCTGGACGTTCAATATCCAATAGGACTTGTGCCATTCATCAAAGGGTCCCTTCAAGATGTCACGTATGCCACCTCCCACTGACATCGTTCTTCGGGAGCTTTATTATTGGAACTTCTCTTCTTCCTTCGATTTGCGGCAGAAGGGTGGTTTTCAGCGGAATAATAATTCACTGGGAGAAATCGCGGTCCATTCGGCCAACTTCGCGCAATAAGTCAGAGATCCCTCGACATTGCCGACTGCCTAGCCAGCATGCCAGGCAAGAAAATACTTTTCGGTTTGTCGAATACGTCCTCGATGCTAAGTCTGTTTGTTGCTCCGCCCGCTTGATTCACTGCGATCGTACCGTCCCACCCTTCCGTGTCGGAAGTTCCACCCTGGACCCTGCTCCGTGGTACCGCCGCTCCGCGCCGCATTGCCTGAGCATCGACAGGCATCGATATTGGCAACCCTTGCGAATTCTCCAAGGGAGCACCAAATATTCCTATCCGCGCCACATCCTTCACAGGCGAAATTTTCTCAACTGGCTTATTCTCAAAAAAATGATGATAAAAAGAATAGGATTGCCGGCGGCAGTCTCCCAGGAATACTTACAATCAACGCGAACTGTAAACAAGGTCGTGAAAAATACATTTTATCCAGGGGATACTATTTATAACGTTAATGTACAGAATTCCTGGAAATAAAACCAATAATCCGATGACAAAATTTAGACAACCATCATTAAATGTTCTTATTGTAATTTGAAAAAGAAAACAATTTTCCTAAAAAAGAGGAGAGATAAATGCGAAGACAACCAGCCAAATCTCCTTCCTTCTCTTTTTTATTTATTTTAGTTTTTATTATTATGAAGTCATAATAAAAAAAAATTTGTAAAAAATAACCACCAGCGTTCAGGCACACCCGTTATACATACTTTATTCTTAGTATACGAGAGAGAACATCGTGGTTCATTGCTGTTCCTAGCTACTTCAATTTTTCTTGCTTTGATAAAGGTGCTGAATGAGTAGCAAAACGTTGGTAATAATAAAGACTTTTTTGATTTTTTGAAATTACAATAGGAGCATGTTAGGGTGGTTGTCGAAATTTGGTCGTTGGAACTCTTGGTTTATTTTCAGGAAGTCTGCACATTAACTTCATTATTGGATGTTAAATAGGGTTTTACATTTGCTTTGATTCTAATTTACATTTATTAAATTATAATTTATAACATTATCTCACGAACTCAACAGTCGCGCTAAAGTTAAGTTTATTTGATCATTGACTATCAAATATTATTGTAAAAAATTAAATTGCAATTTATTTAACTATAGGTGACACTTAAAATATTCAAAATGTCATTGAAAATTGAAATATCCTGCTCTTAATGGGTTTGGTGAGGGGGGTGTGGGGGAGGCTACTCTCTTTCCATTATGTGTTTTATCTGGATTATTTTCAAGAATTTTTAACTGCAAATTTCATAAATTTTTTTCGTTTAGTTTAATAAAAATTTCAAATTTTGTAAAGTCTCGCTGGAATGAAATAACTTTCTATTTCTATTAAAATTCAGTATGTTACGAAATCTCCATACGCATAGCCATATAAGCGCATCATTTACTTTTTAAAGATTGTCTTAATTGTGACTGCGCAAATTAAAACTGCAAGCTGGAAATCCAGTAAAATTCAAGCAGTCTCCTAAAAAATAAGTTAATTGGATAATTAACTATCAAAAATGATAGCACAAAATTAAATTGCAATTTATGTAAGTATTCGTTACATTTTAAATATTCAAAATGTCATTGAAAATTCAAATACCCTGCTCTTAATGGGTTTGGTGAGGGGGGTGTGGGGGAGGCTACTCTCTTTCCATGATGTATTTTATTTGGATTATTTTCAAGAATTTTCCAGCTGAAAATTGCATAAAACTTTCGTAACATTAAATTTAACAAAATTTTTCAAAAAATTTCAAATTTTGTAAAGTCTGGCTGGAATTGAATATACTTCTTACTTGCTTGAAATAATTTTGTAGAAATTTCTAAAGACCGAAGCGCAGACACATAAAAAAATAACAAAGAAGTCACGCAAATCTAATGTGACCTGTCACCCTGCCCCTATCGACAAAAAATCAGTATCTAGCGAACCCTCGATGCATACACTTGTATTGTCTGCATTTTAAATTTTGTCAAATTTCTGACCGAATATATAACTACCATCTAATGCAACGCTGCTGAAGACCCAAACCCAAACCCTTCCTTATCAACTGAAGTTTGGTGGGACGGACGTTATAAATACAGTTTCCACGATATGAAGAATTGGTACTAACCTTGAACATGATTTCGACTCGCAAAATAAACTTATAGTATAAAGGTGGTAGTTGGGCGTATAGGACGGAAAGGACTGAAACTTCAATTGACAAAAGGCATGCACACGGAAAATGTAAAGGTCAAGTTTCAGGCGACGAATGGAGACTGGGTGTTTGGAATG
>JAAAKG020146475.1:0-10660 GCA_010014905.2 Druon quercuslanigerum
TACTAGCCATGAAAATGTTGGCCGTACTAGATGTCTGGTAACCTATACCACATGTCTTGTAATTCTAACTAGACAGACTTCAACTCGACTGTTTGGCGTCTTTAACTAGACAGCGTGTTGGCTCATATTTTACTAGACAGTCTAGTAGGGCTAACCAGAATTCTTGTAAACCCAACTAGACATTTTTCTCCGTGAGTGTATTGGAGCAAGTGCTAAGGAATTAAGCCAAAGATCTATACGTAAGACATTTTTTTGAATTTTTGCTTATCTGAATCTAATGACCCTAATACTTCCCCAAAAATCTCTGACGAAACAAAAATTAAAGAACTTTTTCATATTCTTACTCCTGCATTATCCACGGCCTTCGCCTTAATCCACCCAATCGGGGGGAAATCTAGTGCAATAACGCGTCCAATAAAAATAATATTCTATTTGGAGCAAACAGTCGGGGAAGTGTTAACACCATTTATCAAGATGAAAAAGGGAACCGAGCCACCGCCCATAATAAAAACTTACAAATGTCCTTGAACCGTACACCGTAACTAATTAAAGAAAACCATTTAATATTTATAGAGATGATGGTGTTGTCAGACCTGGAGGAGGGGTATTAATTGCACTTAAGGGGGTCGTATAGTTACGCACTCGACTTTCGAGCGTATTTTTGAGGATGGATTGCAAAAAAAACTAAACATGATATTGAGATGCGGTTTTTTGTATTATTTTCGTACATTTTTTCTCTAAAAATCGATACATTTTAATTTTTTATTTATTGAAAATTGTGTCCTTGGGATGACCTCAACCGTGCCTCCATAAAAACATTGTACCCGACTTTGTGGCAAACTTTCTTAGGTTTGGCTGGATGAATCTGAAAAAAGTATATTTCTATGTGTGTTATAACTTTGGCTATGGCCTGACAAGAGCTTTTTAAAATAAGTTAAATATTCTCAAAATTGTGGATGTTTGAACAAAGAAATCATATTTTAGCATTTTTTTCGAGCTAAAAAGGGCTGTAAAACGTGAAAAAAAATTTTCCCGAAAAAGCTCGTGTCAGGCCATAGCAAAACCTCTGCTGAAAAATTTAAAATTTATAAACAAACGTTATCTCAAATGCTCTAGTCAGGCCCTTGACAACACTTTTGAAAAACACGACTTTTGGGAAAACGCGTTTAAAGATAAACAATGAAGTTAAACACGATTCGCAAAACTTACAGTTTAATCGGCTATGCCTGGTCCATAGAGCTCTCCTTTTTTGTTCTACGAGTCACATGAGCGAAACAGCTGACTGTTTTTGTTGGGTAATAACACACATACACACACACACATAGGAACAAGAAAATCTATTGAAAGACAGCGTGAAAGGACAGAAAGTGGCTATGTTTGGCCACTTATATCTCGTGAAAGATTCTGTTTTGAGTTAAATCTTTTATAGGGTACATTTCTAGTATCATAAAGATTCGACATATGTATAAAAAAATCGATTTTTTGAAATCGCGTAACTGGACGACCCCCTTAATAAAAATTTCCCAAGCATACTACAGCTCAAGTGGATGATTTTAATAATTTTATAAGATCTCTTGACTCCTGTCGTGATATATGGGGACATAGGCTCCTATCGCTTGGGGATTTTAACGTTCCCAACTTTAAAAGATGTTGTTGTGATGGAATATTTGATAATAAAGGAATTATTTTGTCCCTTTTATGTAACAGTTATGAACTACGACAATTTAATCATATAAATAACTGCAATAACAGGTACATAGACTTGATTTTCTCTAAAATACAATGTAAAGGTGTAAATAGATGCCTTTCCCCAATTTTTATGGAGGAACCGTATCACCCTGCATAATGAATCATCAGGATATAACTTCAAATGTTGTAAACTTGCTTCATTACACATAGATTTATTTAATGTTAACTGGCCAATTCTTTCAACCCAAGAGGATACTGACGAGGTTTGCTTGAAATTTTATGATATGTTTTACAATGAATTTGATAAATGCATCCCAATTTATAATTTGGAAGTGATGAATGATATATATCCCCCTGGCATACACGTGAAATAACTAATAATATTAAATTAAACATTAAATATAAAGAAAAATGTGAAACCTCAGAAATACACAACTATCTTCACCAATATAATTAAATTAAGAAGTCAACCAAAAAAATAATTAAATTTGCTTAGAACAATTCATAAGAAAGACTGAACAGAATATAATATATCATCTTTATCTTTTTGGGGTTTTGTGAATATACTTAAACAGCATTCTAGAATTCTTGGAATTCTGCATTATAAAAATGCAATATATACCTCTCCTGAACAAATTGTTAATATCTTCGCTGAATATTTGGAGTGTTTTGATAAATCCAATTATTATAACTAATGACCCAAATTTAAATATTAAATATAAATTAATGTGGGATTTTTCGTTGATCTCTGAAAATGATGTATTAATGGTGATAAAAAACGTCCAGATAAACACACATCAGCATTAGACTTTGTTCCTTGAGTGATTAAAAAAATTATCTAGTCTTTTTTTCACACCGCTTACAATAACCTTTACCTTTGCGTTAATATCTGGAACTTTTCCGAGTCTCTGGAGATCTACCAAAACATGTCCTATCCTGAAAAGTGGAGATTCTTGTAGTAGAAAATACTACAGTCCAATATTAATTATCAAATACTTCTCTACAATCTTCGAAATGTGCATTTATAGAATAATCTTTAATGCGATGCAAAATACTAACTTAGCTAACTATCAACATGGATTTTTACGGCGCAGGTGAGTTACAACCAATCTTTTATTATTTACGCAGCACGTACATGTCCGTCTAGAATTTTATCACAAGGTAGATGTAATATACATTGACCTTGAAATATTATTTGATAGGGTTAATAATAATACATTAATTAGTGAAATATATGATATCGATTTGCCACACTCTATTAAAAGTTTATTAAGATCATATCTGTCTGAACGAGATAATGAAGTTGTATATAATGGGCACTCTTCTCGAAAAATTCGGCCTACATCAGGAGATTCTCAAGGTTAAAATCTTGGCCCATTATTGTTCATTATATCTGTGAACGATATTTTCTTAAAATTACTTTGTTCCTCTTTGATCCATTCTGATGATATTAAATTATATTATCCTGTATCTAGCATCAATTCCTGTGAAATTCTACAGGCTAATCTGAACAAATTAAACAAGTGCTGTAACGATCACTTGCTTCCTATTAACTCAGTCAAGTGTGTAGGGTGGTGTATAGGGTGGTACACGCAAACATTTTAAAACAACAGCACCAGCAATGTTACTATTTTAACTAAATGTTGGAATCAAGCTTGAATTTGCGTATGTCGTCCGGGCAACTAGTACGGGAAAATACTCAAAACTGATTGAAAGTTGTCAAAATCATTTTTTTTAAATATCTCGCATGGAAAGAAGATAAAGTATATCCATATCGTGGTGCAAACTATGTATGTCTTCTCGAAATCTTTTTGACGCACGATCGTTGAAAGACAGGTGAACATTCTCGGATATATTATTTTTATTTAAAATTGCTAGAGGTCTGTATAATTGTCCAATGTTGCTAGAAATTCTACCACTCAATGTTCCGAATTATTCAACGCGATAAAGTGAGCTATTGTATATTAATAGTAAAATGAGTCATCGCTCTCCACTATTCAGAATGTATAATCACATCAATGGAATGTTGAAATTTGATAGCAATCGAAACCCTGATATATTCTTCTCTTCTTCTTCGGTTTTCGCAGATGCAACGCATGATTACACCTTGCACACCAATTATTAAGATTATTCTAGTCATCAATAAATTTTGGATTGAAAAACCGCGGCTAGACGTACATACGTTCACTTGACGATTATTTAGTATAAGAAAATGTTGCAACCCTGTAATACGTTGTGACGAATTTATTTTTAAATTATCCGAAAATTGTGGAAGGAGTTTTTATGACCAATGATCAGAAATAAAACTTTTTGGAATACAATTTTTTTAAATGAAATAGTTTTACTTATTAGAAAAGAATGACGGAAAACTTTAAACACATTCAATAATTTACGAGTTTCTAATATGAAACTATTCCAATGATAAATCAACGAAATTATTTTTAAATTAATATGATAGCAAAGGACGCTCGATATGCAAAATCCACAGTTTTTTAAATAATGAACTGACATTGCTAGATAGTGTGTTTAGAGTGGCCATCTGACGTAAAATTGGTTGTTGTTTAACCTTTAAAAATGGCAAAATACGAACGTTTTTTCTGCCCCTGTGAAAAAATAAAAATGTGGGTTACCCCTTTTTGGACGCCAGTTATTCATTTGATTTTGTGAAAAAATCTTCACCGGAGCAGAAAAATGCTAAAACAGCTATTGTTTCTTTTGATTTTGTCTACTGGGAAAATATGTTTAAATGTTACATGTTAAATTTTTTATTTGATATTTGTCAACAAATATATAATTGCTAATATCTCGAAGACGGCACATTTTCCAGAGATGTGATACACAGTTTTTAATTTTGCTGATAATTTTACAAAAGAATCAAACGAAATTCGAAAGTAAATCGTCAATCTGACGAAAACAGGGTTGACGTCTCGATAAGCAGGGTTATCGCGACCACTCTCCCCTGACCGGTCATAGGGGAAAAGAAGGATTTCGTAGGATTTGTTTTTATATAGCCAGTATATGCGAGATTGCGAGAAGCATGCGTGCAGAATATTTTTCATTAAAAACAAGGAAAAGAATTTGGAAAGAGGGACGGGTGTGACCGATCACTCTCCTTTGACTGGTTACAAAGGAAAGAACGGATTTTACAGAATCAGAGATTTGGAGATATTTAATTAATAAGCCTTTAATAACAACTGTATTAAGTAAACAGTCTTTGCTGTTACGTTGAAGATTAATTTGAACTTTAATACTAATATGTTACACAAGCCCGGAGAGTAATAAGTACTCATCATGTACCCCAGAACTATAAGTTTGAAGAGCAGTACGTCACTAAACCAACAAAAACCTTGTCCCTAATTAACCCTCCCACAATCATTGGCCACTTACGAGGATACCCGCATTTACAAGCTGTATTTTATTACTTGCGTAACGATAAGTGAATCGGACACTGTTGAAAGAGAGCAGATAGAATTCTTTAAAACTGCTTTATACAGTGCCTTGTCATATTATTAGACCAAAGTTAAAAGATTGCAATTTTCACATTATTTTTGTCATTTATTGTAAGTACTTTGAGCGTTCTTGTGTTTTTCAACTTGAAGTTCGCTATTTTTTCCAGATTCGCTAGATAAATTAGCATGTTTTCAAGTCGAAAAGAAGTAACTATTCTCGACTGACTGGTAAAATCTCAAGATGTGAATCCCATCTAGAACGTTTGGAACTTTATGAAACAAAAGGCAGTAATACGACCAAGTAAGAGCTAATTCGGATACTAAATCACATTTGGGAACATTGCCTAGAGATAAAGGTTAAAATTTCAAACTGTATAAACAGTATTTTTGGCTTTGGCCTAATAATCGGTATTTCGTATAGCAACCTTTAGCAGATAATTCAGCTTCTATGCGTCGAGGAATACCGCTTAAACAGTTTTCAACTTTTCTCTTTATCATTCGGCATTGTTTCCAAATATGATTAAGTATCTTAATTAACTCCTGCTTTGTCGTAGTATCGTGCCTACTGACTTTTGTTTCATGA
The DNA here is from genome assembly GCA_010014905.2 of Druon quercuslanigerum. Classification (NCBI taxonomy): domain Eukaryota; kingdom Metazoa; phylum Arthropoda; class Insecta; order Hymenoptera; family Cynipidae; genus Druon; species Druon quercuslanigerum. Next base: position 5,722 of record JAAAKG020146475.1, read on the forward strand.
AGTTGAAAACGTTCTAGATGAGATACATATCTTGAGATTTTCCCGATCAGTCGAGAACGGTGACTTTTTTCTACCTAAAAACATGCTAATTCATCTGGCGAGTCTAGCAAATTTAGCGAAATAGGAGTTTAAAAATGAGAGAAAACTCAAAGTGCTTACAATAAATTACCAAAACAATGTAAAAATTGTAATTTGTAATTGTATACAAAACGTCACCCCTTTTTATGATTATTGATACGAAGTGTCATTCAGCGATATTCGACGTAATTTCTAAATGGAAATTTTTTCTCTTATTGACATATCGAATTAAGTTTTATTTAATCTAATTTAACAGTTCAATGTCCCGGAAGCAGATTTCTTCAGTCGCGAATTACAGATTACAAAGCAAATTTTTTCTGATTCAAGTCATTAATTAATTATCTCAAAATAAATTTTTATACACTATATGTTTCGAATCATACATTTCATTGATAATCAAAATACGTGCGTCGTACAATCAGCTAGAAAATTCGAGTCCTCTGGCTTTCACGTTAAAAAAGCAGCCTCATGCATAGCCTCCACTTCTCTGTTCTTTTATGATGCGAGGGGGGTGGGGGTCAAACTCACCCAACCGGTGGCGCTCTGATTAGGTGGTCTGACTTTTTTGTTGACAAACATTCCAGAGATTTGAAAAATAATTAAGAAACGATTAGGTTGTGAGAAATTCACAAGAAGTGTTTTGAAAAAAAATTACCCTAGCGCACGTTTTAATTTTTTTTAAGGTGTCTTGTTCTGATAATAAGTGCGGTAAAAATGAGACGTAAATGTTCCATGTACCAAAAAATCCTGCAATAATTAAGCTGTGACAACAAGCCATTTTAAGGAATGATATCGTGTTAAACCATAAACATGCATTGTGTGAAAATCACTTTTTTGAGTATGAAATCCATTGGGGGTTGGAGGTTAGAGGACCTGATGGAAACGTCATCAGTACGGTACGTTTCTTTATACAGTGTAATAGTTTATAGTCTGTTCATTCTAGACATGAGGCTTATTGTAATATAATTAACTATTTAATGCAAAATTTCCTTTGAATTTAAATAAAAATTCTAAGTATAGTAGATGGAGTGTTTACTTGCGTGTTCTTCAAATAAAACATGTAATTCAACTTCCATATAAAATTACATTGTTTTTATTATAGAACGTATAAATTGCAGTTCAAATGCGAAATCCCGAAATTAAAGGAAGGAACTTTTCCTCAAAAATTTTCAAACTGTCCAAAATATTTGTCGACTAAAGGAGATTCCATAAAGGAATATCACAGTTTTAGTGGGGTGGGGGGTCGAAAACTCGCAAAAAAACTGTTAAATCCTTTATGGAAGCTACCCAAACAAAAAAAGCGAAAATATCCTAAAAAGAGAGATATGTCTAAAATCGCTATAGCGAAAAGCAGCTTACCTGAGGAATGACACCCTAATGCACCTAGCGGACTAGATAATTTTGAAAGGATGGTAATAAAATTATAGAGAGTAGTGACATTACAGAGGTTTATAAAAATTATAGAGTGCAATGTAATAATATACGGTAGTTAAATAAAAGAGTCCGGGGTAGTCCAGAGATATTCCCGTTTTCACAAAGTGTAATCCCCGTGAATTTTTTTTTAACCATATTTAATAATAAGTAAAAGAAAAACAGAAATCATGAAAGAACGCCGTTAAATGTAATTTATAATATTATAATAACTTTTGTTTAATTTGTCCATACAAATTTTTTGCATATTAGTAATATTTATCGTAAAATTTCTGAAGGTTTCATGATGACGAAAGAATTTCTTGGAAACAACCCTGATATAGTTTGCATGAGTGGTGATAAAGGCAATATTCCTGTTTGCATGACAAAATCGGATAATGTTAGGGATATGGAGGATTTTCTTTGTAATCATTATAATTTTGAATTATTACCAGAAGATCCGTTAAAAAATCAGAAAAGACAATTTCAAGATGCTTGAAATTTGGAGAAAGAAAGGACTTCTGGGAAGACACAGTTCCTGCCAGATGTTATGGTTTGAGAAAGATTCACAAAGACGACTATCCCTTAAGAATAGTTATTTCAACTATTAATACTCCCACTAAATCTTTCGCACAAAATTTCAATTTGATTCTCAAATAATTCTTAAATACATGATTAAAAATAGCTGGCAATTTAGAAAAATAATTATTCAAAAAACGGTCCCGGATATCTACGTATTAATTTCTTTGGATGTTCTTGCAATGTTTCTGAATATACCCTTTGAATTAGTTAAACATCCAATTTTAAATAGATGGCATAATATAAAAACTCTCACTCCTTTATGTTAAACATATTTTATCGAAGGGATAGTTTTTATCATGAACTCAACTTATTTTAAATTCAATGGGTCATTTTAGAGACAGAAGTTTGCTACTCCCATAGGTTCAGTCATTTCTCCGATTTTAGCAGAAATAGTTCGGGAAGGTTTCGAAGTTTTTGCTTTCAGGAAATTAGATTGTTTTTTTTTTTGGCTTTTTATTTTCGGTATGTCGACGATACTTTATTATGTGTTCCTCTAGCAAAGTTGCAAATGGTCATTGATGCTTTTAACAGTTTTCATCCAAAACTGAAATTTACTCATGAAATAAAGCAGTATGATAGAATCAGTTTTTGGAGTGATTATTGTTCGGGATGATAATATTATTAACAATTGAAATAGAAAAGGTACATTTTCAGGTAGAATTTTAAATTTCTGTTCTGCTCATCCTTTTCAAAACAAAATTGCAGTAATCAAAAACGTAGTTGACAGCGCTTTTAGTTTGTCCCATTTTTCATTTTACACAGGAAATGTAAATATTGTTCCGAATATTCTTTTTCTAAATCATTACCCGCAAAAGTTCATTCAGAAACATATTGCAATTAGAATTCAACAAATCAAAAACAAACAGAGCAATATTTTGCCCGCAGATAATTAGATAGAGTTAAAGGAATATAATTCATTTAATACTTTTGTTCTTTCATTTTTTTGTCAAACTTCTAAAAATATTGAACTTCTGTTGAAAAAGTTTAAAATTGATACTATTTTTCATATACCATTTAAAATGGATTCAATGATCGATTTTTGCAAAGATCCTTGATACAATTTTGAAAAAGAAGGATTTATATACAAGATCACTTACAGGATCCGTCAGATGAGTTATTACGTGGGACAGACTGGCAGACTTCTCAATACTAGGATAGAGGAGTTCGTTTGGGACGCTGTTGTAAGAGATTTCTTGCCATACATACAAAGGAATTTGTTGATATCGACCATGAGTTCGACTGGGATAATGTTAAAATTTTGCATAGTGAATGTAATGAGATAAATCAAACACAAGTTATTCTAATATGATTAATTACATTTAACGGTGTTGTTTCATGAATTCTGTTTTTATTTTACTTCTTTGAAACTGCAGGAATTTCCCAATTCGGGAACTTTCTTGCTAATAAATGAAATATCTGGTATTATTTTATCAATGGTTTTCCTTTGACTGATGCAATCCCATACTTATGGTTTATTTCTGTTTTTATTTAATAGTGAAGAGTTTTGCAATTAATCTCATATTAATAAATAAAATAAGAAGTTAAAAACTACTTTTCAAGAATTTCGGAATCCAGTTGTAAATTTTGGTCAACATGTGTCCTGTTAAGAGCTGTCTGCGTCACGGTAAATTATTGTCGCTCGTAAAAATTGAGTCCTTTACCGCTTTTTTATAAGAAAAGTAAACACTAAAATTTTCGTTCGCATCACTGCCCCCCTTTTGATTATCTCTCTCTATTTCTCTCTCTCTCTCTCTCTCTCTCTTTCTTTCTCTCTGTTTTCCCTCTTTATGTAACAAGTATTTCTTCTTGAAAATTTGACAATGCGTCGGGTTTTTGAGCGTTGCACATCAAAAAGAATTCTCTCCGTGTGTGTTCAATTTTAATTATTCAATTTTTAAAGTGTCGGGCTACAGCATCCAACGGGCGAGCGAAAAGATAAACTATTTCATTTTCTATGAAACTGCGGAATTTCCCAATTCGGGAACTTTCTTGCAAATAAATGAAATATCTGGAATTATTTGTGTAATTATTTAAATATTTCGGAAAATAATTGTCATAATTTTAATATTTGTAAAATCTTAGGGAATGCTTTAAGCACCATTGCGAAATGTTTGGATTATTTTTGAAATATTCGGAAATATTTGTGAAATTATTGAAACTTTTGTGAAATATTTGAGAGATGATTGTGAAGTACTTGTCTAATCTTTGAAATCTATCTGAAATCTTTCCGAAATAATAGAATTATTTGTGAAGTCTTTTAAATCTTTTAAATAAATTCAGAAACTTTAATATTCCGGGATTTTATTACGTACTTCGAATGTTATTATACTGCAGTTTATTCAAATTACATAATTTATTTTTAAAGTCTATATATATATACATGTATAATATGTTACTAGAATATAATATATTCAAAGGTCCGTTCTGCTAACACCTCCACAATCGAATTTCGATATTCCGATTATGTCTGAATTTTGGGCTATTTTTGGGCTATTTTTGGGCACCGATGCCGATTTTTGGGCCAGCACCTTCACTAGAGCAAATTTGAAAAATATGAGAAATAAAACCCACCAGAATTTTGGGCTATTTTTGGGATCTTCGAAAGTGCAAAAATCAACTTTCCAAAAACCACCCCTTTGACAAAAAACCACCCCCGAAATAAAATATGCACTATACCCAAATTTGAGCACATCAGAATTATGGGCTATTTTCGGGCTTTTTTTGGCCACCAATGCCGATTTTCTGGCTCTTTTAACTTTCTCAAAAAACCGATATCATTGTGGAGCTGCTGGCAGCCAGCACCTCCACTAGAGCAAATTTGAAAAATATGAGAAATAAAACCCACCAGAATTTTGGGCTATTTTTGGGC
>JAAAKG020146476.1:0-10660 GCA_010014905.2 Druon quercuslanigerum
TTAAATTCAAAAATTTTAGTTAAGAAAAAGAATAAATATTTAATATTTATAAATGTTTGTCTGTTCATACAAAAGGAGTTATTTGAAACCAAATATTTAAAAGTAAACAATTTGAAACCGAATTGTTTGACATAGAAAGCTGTGAATCTCTAGAATTTCGAAGATCTTCTAAAGTATCAACGTTACAATTTTCATTGTTATATTTGAAAAATGTTTAATTTGTAAGTGAAATTTGTAAATTTTTATGTATAAAAAATAATTGAACGCTTATTATTTGTAGACAACATGTTTGTAATTTCAAAAGATATTTAGAAGTTTTGAAAAGATAAAAAATTAATTTAAAACATAAAATGATTTCAAGTAATTTAAATAAAGTGTGTGAATAAAATTGTATATTCAATTTTTGGAAAATCCTGCAAATTAAAAAAAAATCTTCATATCTTCCAGGTTCTTTTTTGACAAGCTTGAATATCTTTTGAAATATTCTGTTATAATAATGTTTTAAATAAAAAATCATTTTCAGTTTGCATGAAATCTTAAGAAAATGTTTCTATTCTTTTGAAGCTCTTCATAGTTCGTAAAAAGATTCTAATTGTTTTGTTTAAAATTTGCTAAAATTCACATTTTGTTCTAGATTCGTCTGTGGGCGTATACATACAAATTTTCAGATCTAATAGCCGAATTTTGTCGGTACATAAACTTCGTTTACATTATTTGAAATCATTTGAAGTTCTAAATTAATTCTGAATCTTTTTAGAACTTCTAAATATCTCAATATTACTCTTAATTTTTCCTACAAATAATGAGTGTTCAATTGTTATTTATAAATCCAAATTTTAATTTTTTTTTAATTTGCAGGATTTTCTAAATGTTATAGGTAAAATGTGATTTATTTTAAAAGATATTTAAAAGTTCCGAAAAAAATTTCAAAAATTATTTTAAATTTGAACAAATTTAAAACCACTTCTAAATTTTTCCAGAGTTTGAAATAACATTTTAAAGCTTTTCAAGGATGCTTAAACTATTTAAAATTAAAATACTTTAACTTCTAATTGAAGATTTGTTAAGGCCATGTAACGAGTGTAACAGCTGATCAAGGCAGTCCTGAGATCAATATTTTTTTACAGATTTAAAAATAAAACTTTAATAAACGCGGAACAAATTTGGGGGAAATATTATAAATATAAAGGACCGTTTGTGCCAGGCCACAGAGTTAAGGGAAGAAAAAAGTTTATTTATGAAAATACGAAATATTGACCGACGCATTTAGGCTTCACGGCAGAATTTTGACTTCTATCTTTCTCTGTCGGTAATTATGCAATCTGTATTACCTAGAGATCCGTAGAAGTTCAAAGTGGTCTACTTGCTGCGATTTTGCTGCTCTGAAACAACTGATACGTATGTCGCATAAAATTCGTTTATTTGCGATTCAAGTGTACACATTAGATTTTGTATCATTTGTGTTTAATATTAGTGACCGATTTTTGTTGTTTTGCCGCACTTGATAGCTGTAAACCTCATAAGGCTCCCTTTTGACAACATTGAAAATTCCTTGGAGTGTTCTACAACACGGTCGGTGCTTCTCAAAATAGTTAATTAAAAAAAAACTTTTTTTACAATTCTAATTATCAGAGACACATTCCTTCGCGCCCTCTAATGATCTTGCAAAATTTTCAACACGATATCTCATTCCGTGTGAACGTAAGTTGGGAAAGAAAAGTACCAATATAACGTCCACTTTTCCTTTCATCGAAAATATTTTTTTCAACATTTCCACCATCACGAAGTAGACACATGCACTTTATCGCCTCTTCTTTCATTTGCCAAACATTTAGAGCAACACCTCATTTCGTTTAGACGTAAGTTAGGAAAGATAAATTGAGGACCAGGTTTGGTCATGTGACTCTCTCGTTACACTGGAACTTTTCTGACGTTCAACGGATTTGCGCGTTTCTTTAAATTATGAATCGAATGATATATACTTGTAAGAGGCACTTATTTCATAAAATGTTTTATTTTATTAACAATACACTGTCAAAGTTACCTTACTCAAGGTGTCTCAAGAAGTCAAAATGAAGTTTGCAGTGTTAAAAGTGCTCTATTTGAATTTACAACCAATCGAAACATTTCATTGGTATAATTTCGAAATAGATTTGATACAATGATAATGTGGATTTCAGTTTCTTATTCTAGTACAAAAACTTGTTTTTGTTATAAGAATCTTATGTCCACAACGTCTTCAAAAATCAGAAATAAAAAATCCGTCCGGACGAGGATGCAAAAAGTCTTCGGCGGCTGAAAACAGTAGTGCATAAACCGAGACGTGAAGAATGGACATTCACAAGAGAGAGGAGGATAGGTCTACGGACTACAGAAGATTGAAGAATCATGGCAAAGTGTACACGACTTTCAAGAATGAGGTGCATTTTCAAACGTTCCGAAAAATCCTCAGCTGATGATCTTTCAAAGAACGCAGCTTTTCCTGTCTTGATACTATTTTGTGCAAAAGCATTGTTACTAATTATACCTTATGTGGTATGCCTTGATACGTAATGAAATTAGGTAGGAAGGATATATGTGAAATTAAAATGATAATTTATAATATTGAAAATATGCTTGGCCAAAGTGACCCCACTTTTGCAGAATTATTTAATTCAATTTTTATAAAAAAGTGCCTCCTAAAACTATATATCATTCAATTCAGAATTTCAAGAAACGTGCAAATCCGTTGAACGCCAGAGAAGTATTTTTAGCAAATTTTTTGAAGTACCGCCAGGATCGGTAATTTCGCTAAATTTACTCATTGCAGATACTTCGTTAAATTCTGTTTTTTTTACATATTTCTTTGAGAAAAATTGTTTAGATGGATACATATACTTGTAGTTAAAAAGTCAACGGACTACTATCATATTGTAAATTTGTGAAATAATCATTACGAACCGAGACAGTAGTCTTCTAAAGTAGAGTAACTTTGACTATGCTTAATGAGCTACCTCCATGTAGTGTTTGGATTAGGCGAAATTTCAAATAAAGCATTTTCAACCGTTCAAACTTTTATCTCGAATTCTCGTGACTATTTTATGTAAAACCATTGTTAATAATTATAACTTATGTGTAATGTGTGGATTGGTAAACGATTCAGGAAGACAAAACTTTAAAGATCAACTAACATTGAAAATATTGACCTATTTTTTTTGTAGAATTCTTGTTGTAAAACTATTGTTGTTTATGGGGATCCAAATAATACAAAACACGTTTCTTCATATTAAGCTCTATATTTTGTCACTCAAACACTTGTACACTATATATATATATATATATATATATATATATATATATATATCAATACCGCACGGTAGCCGGCACCATCCCGCGACACCGTTGGAGGAGCACAACTCTTAACACTCCCTCCCTCTTTCAACTACTCGTCTAAGTTCTAATCAGTACAAAGAAATAAAAAAATAAAAAAAATAAAACTATACTAAGCAGTAAATTAGTGCTTCCCCTTAAATTCTATGTCCTTGGTTCGATTTGGGTGACTGAATCGGCAAGCAGGGTCCTGCCATCCGGTCATCATCATCATCATCGCCTTGTTCTCCCTGATTCGTATGAAGATCTGTTTAAAAGAAATATTAGTTGAGTGGTTTACGCATTCTATTAGGTTGTAATACTTTGTGGTTTTAACATCTTATCTCTAAGGTATTTGTGTGCTTCTAATGGTAATGGTTTGGTCATAATGTCGGCTATATTTTCTTTTGTAGGAATCCATCTAACATTAATTTTACCCGACTCTACACACTTTTAAATATAGTCACCGTGGGTGCCTGCCATGTTCTTTTTATACCTGGTTTTCTCTCTTTGTTCCAAGCAGCTCTTGATGTATTCTATCGGATCATCAAAATTCTTTAGCTTGTAGCTCTCATCTTTTTGAGTACAGTCTCCTGCTGATTTATTGTCGCACCAGATCCGAACTGGATACAGCGTCCTGTCCAGGATGTCCACAGGATCTCCAAAAAGGGTAATTATGTATCCACTGGTTAAAGTGGAGTCTTCTCAATCTCTAAAACTGGCATCAGTCATAGCTTCTAGATTGTCCGTTTGAGCTCTATAAGTTAGTCCCAATTCTGTTGTTTCTCTAAGATACCTAAACACTCTTTTTAACATTTCTCCAATCGTCTTCTGGTGGATGAAGTTGCTTTCTGGCCAGGTAGTTCACTGCAAATGCTATGTTTGGTCTTGTAGGCCTAGCTAAATACAGTAAAGTACCTATAGCCTCTCTAAATGGGACATTGTTCAATTTTTCCGAGACATCTAAATTTGCGTCTACTTCGTTTCTTTTGCCGAATCTTTTAGTTACCTGTTTAGTCACCATGGGGGTCTTTTTTGGTTTGCTTTCGCTCATGTTGTCTGTGTATTCTCTTTGATTTATCGTCATAATATTGTTTTCTCTATCCATTCTAATATCTAAGCTTAAGTAATTTTTCGGTTTCCCAAGATCTTTCATTTCAAAAGCTCTGGTTAAACTCGTTCTAATTTCTGTCAGTTTGTCACAGTCATTACTACCTACTAATATGTCGTCTACATACAGGACTAGTACCGCTATTTTTTCTTCTTTTCTCCAGGTAAATAGACATGGTTCATGTAAATCGTTTGACTGCTTCTTTAGAGTACCTTTTATTCCATTTCTTAGAACTGATTTTTAAGCCATATAGTCCGCGCTCTAATTTGCATACCTTGGATTTCTTTGTCCTTTCATTACACTGTAATCCTTCAGGTATTTCCATGTAAATCTCTTCTTCTAGTATTCCATTCAGAAATGCTGTTTTGACCAGTATACTCCTGTTTCATCTTTCGCTTTCATGGTATTTGCCCTGGCCAGTCTACTGTAATCATCTATAAATACGGTTATGAACCTTTTTCCCCTTGGGTGTGATACCGGTTTAATTGGCCTCATTGTATCTGTATGAATTATTTGGAGAGGTCTTGTTGCTCTAGTTCTTTTATCTCTAAATGGTAATCTTTCCATTGTAGCCATTACACAACTTTCGCATTCTAATATGGTCTCATCAAATGTTACGTCTTTCAGATTTCCCTTTACTTTTTGTAGCTTCTTAAGGTAATGACGCGTGGCCTAGTCGTACATGCCATAACATGGCCTTACATTGTTTTGTTATGTTTTCTGACCCTATTTCTTGTGGTTTTGCTGTGCATATATCTCTAATTGAATCAGTTGATTCTTCTTTGTCTAGTTGTATTATTCTTCTTCCCAAGGTTGTCTCTTTAAAGTCTGTTTGTTCATCTTTGCTGTCTGTACCTACTTCTCTATTTTCTGTTTGGTCGCTATCTCCTTCTATCTGCCTCCCAATCGCAGACTTCACTCTCTAATTTATCTTTTTATCTTGCGTAGTCTAAAGTGTCTGTGTTTCTGTTATTTGTCTGCGTTTTTTCGTCTAAAGTAACTATTCTCGCCCTGCATTCATATTTTTGATATTCTTATTCTAAGTCATTATCTCTAATATTCTGAACTGTCATAGTCCTTGTCCAGTTGGGTTTGCAGTATTTCCCTTTTATAAAGATCTCCCCAGTTTCTTTATCAAAAATTTGTAACTTCTTGTCGTCTAGATATATACCCAGTCCTGCATCAGCAAAATGTCTTAGGGAGATCAAGTTTTCTGAGATGTCACTTGCGGCTATGACATTTGCTAATTTAATTGTTTCCTTTTCTTTATTGTTTGATTGAAGGTACAAATGCCACTTTACATCTATATTGATGTCCGCATTTCTATTTTTATTTGCGCTTTTTATTATTTCCCCTGTACTTTTTTTAAATTCACTGAGGACTAAGCTTTTATTTATTATATGATCCGTTGCCCCTGAATTGGCTATAAATGTTATTTCATTGATTTGATTTTTTGACTCTAACCTTAAAGCTACTTTACCTTTTTGTTGGTGTTTGGCTTCCTCCTTAGTGGCCCTCGTGTTCTTTGTGTGTTTGTTCTTATATTGACTTCTTTGCCCTCTATACCTATCTCTACTTCTACTTCTATTGCTTCTAAGATTTTTATACTCAGCTCCCTCCCTTCCTTTAAGTTCTGACTTTGCTACGTTGGTAATCTTGTGTTTATTAAACACGTACCTTCCACCGCGTGCTCCACGACCTCTTCCTCTAAGACTCTGACTGGAGCTCGCGATGTTTGGGTAGTCGGTTCCCTTATGGTCCATCACCCTCTGACAATAATAGCAGAACCATCGACCAAATTCAGTGAGGGGACATCCCGTCGAGCGGTGTCCTGCCTTGTTGCACCGGAAGCATCTTCCACCTCCTCCGTTGTTTTTCTTGTTTTCTCTAAAGGTCTGGTTGGCTTTTGCCACATCTAAATTCTTGGAGTCACCATGTCGTTCTGCTTCTAACTGCGAGTCAGACAAGCAATACTCTCTAAAGTTATCTGAAACAAAATTTTCATATATTTCACTTCACTAAACATTTAAATATGACATTTTGGATTTTCTCCAAAATTATCTGAAATAAAATTTCCGTATATTTCACTTCCCTACAAATTTAAATATGTTACATTTTGGATTTTCTTCAAAATTATTTAAAATAAAGTTTCTTTCCATTTTACTTCTCTAAAAATGTAGATATGTCACATTTTGGATTTTCTCCAAAATTATCTAGAACAAAATTTCCATATATTTCACTTCTCTAAAAAATGTAACTATGTCACATTTTGGATTTTCTCCAAAATTATCTAGAATAAAATTTCCATATATTTCACTTTCTAAAAAATTTAAATATGTCACATTTTGGATTTTCTTTAAAATTATCTAGAATAAAATTTCCTTCTATTTCACTTCTCTAAAAATTTAGATATGTCAGATTTTGGATTTTCTCCAAAATTATCTAGAATAAAATTTCCATATATTTCACTTCTCTATAAATTGAAATAAAAACTTACTTAAATTTTTCCATTCTGTGGACCCATGAGTTTGTTGTTTACTCAGACTTTTCGACCCTTGCTGATAAATCCCAATTATCATTCTCAATGCCTCGCCTGGGCCTTCAAGGTTATGTGTCTCTCTCTACCACCCTTACTTAGCATGCATCTTTTGTTTCTACTTCTACACACTACTTCCGGAAGTTATTTTATTTATACTAGCGCTAGTTTTCACACTTATCTTCCCCTGTTATACACTCGTGCTTTACAAATTTCTCATAACCTCCCTATTCTTTCCCTCCAATCATGCCATATTCCAGTAGCATATTCTCCATTCATCCCTTCATTTGTTTTTTGTATTTTTTTGCTTCTTACTATTTCTTATGTACCTATCTCCCTTTCCTTCTTCTCCTAGTTTCCCGGCACCTCTTTTCTTACTATCTCTTCCCTTTCTTCATCCCAATCCCACTATACTCCGTCTATCTGTATTCTTTCATACTTAACCCATGTTCTTCTTCCCTTTTTTCTTTCCTCTTCCGCTATTTTCCATAACTTATACTGCATATTTATTTCTACCCATGTCAAATCTCCCCCTATTCTCTCCGGAATTCTACTAACATCCTCTTTTTTGTCACCTATTTAGAAAAATAAAAAAATATAACTTTCTCGAAAACGGCTGAACCGATATTGATTGTTAAGAATAATTTTTTTAAAAGGAAGTACTTGCGGTATACCAAACATTTTTTCCCTGTGTCATGTTGACATTCAAGTATTCATTATGTATTTTTTCGGAAATGATCAAAGCATTACTTCAAAGTTTAAAAAAATAAAAAGTACTTGTAGGACACTCATATGTACAGTATAAGTCTAATAACTTTCCAACTTCGGGGCTGTAGGGACGGGAAATTGTAGGAATTTCGGACTTATCGGATGCCCCTTCTAGTTGCACGATATTAGGTGTGCGAATGCGTAAATCAGGGACGCAAATCATGAGAAAAAAAGCACACGTAGTGGGAGAACCACAATTAACGAGCGTACCGTACGTGTGATGACGTGTTAAGGGGAGTGTACACTTACCGGACGGCAACTTATCGGACTTGTACTGTACCTAATTCTGTGACAATAAATGTCTAATTTACTTTTTAGCTAATGACGCAATAATTTATAGGTATATAATACAAAATAATTATTCGATTAAAAACAAATTTTTTGTGAATTCCTCAGTTAGGGTTGTCAATTATTTCTACGTAGATGGAAAAATACTTCATTTCGATCGTTCAGTGCTGAAATTCGCAAAAGTAATTTCATATTTTCCCAGGCTGCCATCCCTTACTTCATCAGGGCGTATCAAAAAAACAAAAAGTTGGTTTTGGCAGTCAAAAACACTCCCCTAAAGTTTCATAAAGAAAATGACATCTCTGTACGCATCGTAGATACAGCTAAAAATCTCAGAAACGAAGCATTTCTTCAAATTTGAAACAGCAAAAAACTTTGGGGAGATTTAAATTACCATTAAAAGTAGAATTCCTAATAAGATATTTAAAAGTGATATATTGCTCTTTATCTGACAGTAAAATTAATTTACGGTATATAAATTATCAGAAACAATAGTTCGAAGCAAGTGGATTTGTACTTACATAACAAATAATTAATTAATTAAAATCATTTTTGCTATTTAGGTACAAACCCAATTGCTTTCAAACTATTTTTTCTGATAATTTATATACCGAAAATTAATTGTATTCTCAAATAAAGAGCAATATATTTTAATGTCAACATTCCTAATATATTATTGTTGCAATATATTGAAAATGCATTCCCAATAATGTATATGACACATTATAGGGTCAAATAGTGGAGACATGTACCTTGCGAAAAAGTCGACTTTTTCCATTTTTTGAAACACTAAGGTCAATTAGGGAGGGTAAAAATGTTTTAATGGAATTGTCGCCATACGGGTATAAATCGACTTGCTTTGAGCTATTTTCGTTGGTAATTAAAAGCTAAAAAAATTCATGGATAATAGAACTTCGTGCAAACAACTTTTTTTCTCAATACGCCCTAATATACAACTATATATACATTATGCATCCTATATTAATAACTTAATAAAGCTTATATGTGACGTGCGCCGAAGAAAGGGGGCTCACTCTAAAAAAATCGAAATCGAGGTTTTTACATATTTCGGTAGTTTTTGAGTTTCTCTTTTTAATAAAACCATCGAAAAAAATCCGGGCGTTATTATTGCTAATAATTGAGTTGTTAGGTACCCGAGAAACCGGGCTTTCGCTAGAGATTCGATAAAACACCTCCCACCACTCACCACTCCGCGTCTCATCTATACCATGTTCGTTAGCCGCGTCTGAAACGCCGCTATATGCATGAGAATGTATTGGTGAGCGGGGAGGGAAGATTTCGTGAGTCTTTCCTCTCTCCTAAAAGTCGCATCTATAGGGTCGACTTCGACCGCTCGCCCTGTAAAATATCACCTTTCAGAGTAAGCCCATTTCTTCGGCGCACGTCACATATACACTACGTACATACACAATGCCCAAAAGTTTACATATATACACTTCATATGTACAAAACTCTTGCCTTGGTGGAGAATGTCAACTGATTATAAAGTGTGTTTCTTCATTCTTAATTTGTAATTTGCATTTACTTTTAATTATGGAATGATCTCAGTTACTCTTGACAATTTTCATCCAAGCTCAACTGCTATACTTATATATAGACTGGAATTTCGATTTTAGCGATTTCGATTTATGTTTGCCAAGAATTACGGAAGTTTCCTCCTCTTCAGCCGCGAGAGTAGATTGGTAAGAGGATTTTTGGCGCCCTTTTATCCGTACAATTAGCAAACTTGCGGCTAGAGCGCAGAAGGCTGTTTGATTGGTTTTGCTCCATGTGCTGACTTACGAAACACAGTGTTGAAGTATTAGATTCACACTATCGATATTTAAAATCAATATCTGAATCAGGGAAACGTTAGGCATACGATTAGAATGATTTATTTCTATAAATAAATTGATTGTTCAGATATTCCGCAACTATTCGTCGGCCGTCCTGCATAATTTATTTGATATTTTTAATAATAAATTTCTTGAAGGTTCTCCTTCGATGTCTGCCGACATAAAGTTCACGTCAGATTTTTTGCAAAGCATTAGATGACGTCATTTCTTTTGATATTTTTAATAATAAAATTCCCTTTGACGTTCGCCGACATTATGCGCTAGAGGCTTCATATTTCATATAATGCTAAACAATTCCTGGTAAACAAAATTCCATTGTGATGACTTCATCATAGTTCCAGAAATTCTTATCTACAGGGTTACCATATTTCTTCAATACTTTGCTGTGATTTATGAAATCGATTATAATATAGCAGTAGTGAGCTTAAATATGTGCATTTTTTATGTATCCGCTGATTTCCGCCTAATTTGAAAATGGATTTCTTAAAATATAAAAAAGGTCTACAAATCATGAAGATGAGGTATCAACTTAAACAAATCATGCAATATGAGGAAGACGGAGTTAGTGACGCTTTCAGAGTCCATTTTAGGGGACAATCGGAAAATGAAGCTGTAGGACACCACAACGACGATGTACAACACAATGCGTTAGAAAACTCTATTGAAAAAGTCTGTTTCACTGAGGTTAGGGATATAATCAAGAACTTGAAAAACGGTAAAGCTTCCGGGGTAGACAGTATTAACGCTGAAATG
>JAAAKG020146477.1:0-10660 GCA_010014905.2 Druon quercuslanigerum
CCATGAAACTGAAAAGCTTTCGTACAAACATCGAAATAAGTCCATAATATTAGTGTCGGTAACGACAGAAACGCTCCGACTCGGGAATAGAGTCCCTGTCGGTTCTACCTTAGCCTTCTCGACTTGACCGGGTCTCTTGATATATATTAAGCGTGTGAGAGTTAGCATACATTGTTGTTACATGTTTTGCGGATTGTTTGTTAAGTTTTAAATAAGATACATGAAAAATAAGTTAGGGTTAAAAACTAAAGTTAAAAATTCAGTTTGTTAAAAATAAAATGGCATAATTACAAAAACATTATTATGTACGACTTTATCAATGGGGTCGACCCAGCATTTGTAAACTAATATAAATATACACATTTTGGACGCAAATCTAATGGGAAAGAAATTATTCTTCCAATAGAATTAATTAATTTAGGCATACGGTCCAATAGAAAGCAATGGATTCAGATGTCAAAGAATAATAATTTATTTGTCATTTTTAAACCAACGTACGTTTCGACCTTGCATTGCACGTGTTCTTTAACGGTAAATTTAAATTAAGTCAAATGTAATTAAAAGTCATAAGCTGGTACAAACTTTTAGAATTATAGTTAATACGATTCTACCTAATTTTTTTACCTGCAGAAATATTGAGATATCCAAAATCGCTATTTCTTAAAAAAAAAACATAATTTTGGAGTGAACCAAACATTTGTTTTATTTTATTATAACGACGCTTATAAGAAATATTCCTTGTTCACGAAGAACAAATGTTGGAATTCATTAAAACAGACATTGCGAACATTGAATTGAAACCTCACAAAATTGGTTTATATAAATAAAAATAAAAGGAAGCATTATGTTTATGGAAGGACACATATAGACGAACGAATACATTAGAGATAAAGCCAGTTTTACATGGGTAGTTAAGAAAGGTGCATACTAAAATAGAATCCCAAATGAAAAGAGTGCAAATATAAATTGAAATAAAAAATAGGTTGAGTCATTGTGGAAAGGTTGCAGACAAATTTGTAATGAAATACTTTGATGATTTTATTTATATTTAACATTTCAGGTTTTAAATTAATGAAAACTTTATTAAATTTATTTATGAAAATGGTATCAACCATTCTTCTCTTATGAGTATTGTTTTCTCGAGCTAAAATTTTTATATTTTTATTGTAAGTTCAAATTTAAAATAATGATCCAATTGCCATTAATGTTGTTACAAACCTGTATGTTGATTACTTAATTAACAATCACGTTTATGTTCATTATTACAAGTTTTTAGTCTCCTGCCGGGCTCACCAATATACACTTTCTTGCAACCTTTACATTCTGTGAGATATACTACGCCAAATAAGTTTTCTTTAATATCATTATCTCTGTTTAAAAAAGTAAATCTATAAAGTGTACAGTTGTTTGTTAAATAAATGTTTATATTATACATCATTCTTTAAAGAACTTAGGTGTTCTTCAACATACGGAAGTGAGACTTTAAGATCAGTTCGTTGTAAGTTTCATTAAATTTGTTATTTTTAGAGAAACTATTGTAAATTTCATGAACTCTTTCTTTAATAAAAAGTGTGGAAGTTTTTCTGACTAATGGTCAACATTTTTATTGAAATGACTGAGAGATCCCTCAAATCATTCTAAAACGTTTCGACTACGCTTCAGTAGTCCTTTTCAATTCAAAAATGGTAGTAAA
Organism: Druon quercuslanigerum; assembly: GCA_010014905.2. Lineage (NCBI taxonomy): Eukaryota > Metazoa > Arthropoda > Insecta > Hymenoptera > Cynipidae > Druon > Druon quercuslanigerum. The sequence goes on from JAAAKG020146477.1 coordinate 1,694, forward strand.
CATTACCTACAATATTACAATATAACTGTTCGAGATTATTTGTATATTACAGTTCGTTAAATAGATTGAGATTGGAGAAAATTAAAATATATATTAAGTATGGTTGAAAACTAAAAAGTCAGTTTGTTTAAAATAAATAAACGTAACTATAAAAACATTATTATGTGCAACTTTGCTAATGGGATGGACACAGTATTTGTAAATTAATATAAATATGCACATTTTTGGAACTCCGTTCATTCTGTTTCGTGTCATAGGTGAAGTGCCACGACAAGCAGAGTAGAACAACAGGCATACATGACGAAGCAGAGATGGTAAGTAGATTAAAACGCAGGCCGCACAAACATCTTTACGGTTTACAGTAATAAGCTACGATGATTTACGTTATGGACGATTCGTGCATAGTATTATACTATTATAGATGCCACTGAGACCGTCAATATCCGATTTAAAGTTAACGTTGTTATTATTCTTGATGATCTAGAACATTTCCATTAGTAGTCTTTTGTAATAAGATTATTCTTTACTTAAAGACACTATAATTATCATAGTAAAAACTGTGTTTATATTCTATAGTATGCTTAGATAGATTTTATAGTGCAAGTAATTATAATCGATTCATGTCATAAGACTTAAACATAGGTTTGGAGTCTAAGAAATTTATTAAAGAACACAAAGATATTATCCTTACTCGCGCCGATAAGGGCAGTATCAATGTTGATATGGACCGACACGATTATACAAGCAAATCTCTTGTGTTGCTCAATGACACTTTTACTTATGACAAAAAGAACAGAGACCCCACTAGTAATATACAAACGGAACCTAATTACCTAATAGACGACATTTTTTTACTTAGTTTTATAAACTCAGATACAGCTAGATCGATCAAATGTACCACTGGACATCCACCTAGATTTTACGGTCTACCCAAAATACACAAGATAGGATACCCTCTGAGACCTGTAATATCTTTTATTGGTTCTTCTCTTTATAACTCGAAATATATGAGTATCGCTATTAAATGTATTCTGGCTCAATCATCGAGACGTGTAAATAATAGTTGAAAATTTGTTGAGAATGTTAACAAATTTATAATTCATGAGGACTTTGAAATTTTCTCATTAGATGTTAAATCCTTATTCACTAAAATAACAGACGATCTAGTTTTGAATTTTGTGGAGAAAAATTGGCATAAAATAAAGCTTGAAATGTTGAAACTTAAATATTAATAAATAATGAAAAATTACTCGATACCTTCGGCACTGCTTCCTGAAAATATTTAAAAAACAATCTAGACTCTACTCGACAAGTTACTCTACACTTTGCAAGGTCCAGTTGAGCACCAGGCCTGTACTAGAGGGTTCACGATAATGCAAAAATAAATAACTCAATATTGAAAAAAACAGGAATTGTAAGTTATTTAATCAAATATAATTTGTAACAACTGAGATGTCTAATTAGACGTTATTATCGACATAAATCAAAATTGACAAAAGCTCAAAAAACGAAAGTCTCGACTAATCCCTAATAAATAATAAATCCTAAATCTTAGCCCAAAAAAAACCCGAACTGCGAACTAACTTCGAAAAGTTAGACTTCTCTGCCCGAAACACCATGACAGGTAATTTAAAAAGAAAATTGCTTAAAACTATAAATTCTCCAATTTCCATAACCCGGGGTTGAGCTCAAAAGCCTGAGAAAATCATAATTCATTTAATTCTAACAAAACTCAAAATCAGCGCTTCCGAAAATTGTTGTAAGATCCCCAAACACAAATTCTTTAATTAAAGCGAAAATCAATTAATCCCATGGCCTCAGTTCCGGAAATGTAATGACGATCAGAACCTAACCTCAAAACCGTCTATAGCCTAACTTCACGAAATTATTAATAACCCATGACTAGTCACAGAATAATTTATTCTGTTAGTAATATTTATGCTCACATCTTCCGCGAAATTCTAAAATATCACACTATCTAACATACTATTTAGATTTCCGAAACTCAGTAATGAATCCGAACAATTGGCGTCTAGATATTCACAACCTTACTTTATTTGATCTCGACAGAAATTGCGTTTAGCTCACAAGTTCCTGATTACTCTAACTTCAATTTTAATAATTACTATCAACACGCCACATAATAACTAATGAAAAACTTTTAATCTCACTCAGGGTATCGATACGCGCAAAAAAAAGTATATATACGAAGTCAAAATACGCAAGATTCGAAATACAATAAAAAAAAATATTCAGGATTCTCGACATTTTTCGTATACTACCCGCACATATTTATAAGCACACAATTCTCAACATTTTTGAAATTAAAATAACACATGTCTATAAGAGCACAATTTTCAACATTCAAAAAAAAAATTAAATTAGCATATGTCTATAAGAGCACAATTCTAATCGCTCAAAGTTTTTATGAGATTCACATCAAGGGGAGCGGGATAAGGGTGTGTTCATAATAGCACCTGATTGACACAAAATCACAAAAATTAAGGGGCTTACTTCACGATAAAATAGTATTCCGCAACAAAAATTTATAATCATTCCAAAAAATATCATTATAATGAAGAAAGGCTAAGTTAGGATTCCGCCTCGACCACGAGGGACGCCATTTTTATGTCAAACTTTCAGAATTTAAAAATTCCATTAGCGACGGCTACTTTCCAGCGAAGTTTCCTTCTACTCAAATGTAAAGAATCGACCTTACCCGTAGCATTTAAAGACGTTAAATAGGACTTCCCAAGAGGTGGAGAGAGGTTCAAAACGACCTCACTGATTTTCACAATCCTGAACTCGACGACAACTATTTAAAAGGGACGCGAACGAAAAAGAGAATAGGACTAAACGCGGCTGCGGTATGGAGAGAAGAGCGGCCAACGCAACGACAGTCCGGGACTTGGTCTCGGCATTTCTTCTCCTCCTTCTTTCAGGCGTTTCTATTGGTGGTAAGGCCGCTGCAGTGACGGAGTGCTGGGTTTACATTCCAGGGCCGTATGAATAAGTGGAGCTCGGTACCCTGCTTTTGTGCGTTTCATCCTTCCTTCCCCGATTATCGCCAGAAATGATCCAGTGTTGTTATTCCTTCGTCCTTACTCTCCAATCCACTAATTTGATCACCTCCTAGAGCCCGAAATTACCCTGGATGGTCAGAGCAGGATGTAGTTCGGTACCAATCATGTTGGGAATTGACGAAGAAATTTCTCATCGTGAAATTTCCAAAAAGGTTCTACGCCAGGTAGATAAGTCGTTCCAGATTTTCCGTAACTTGCATAGTTACTTTCAGAATGGCCGGCATCCTAACATGATCCTTGTAGATGGGGATCCACAGCTATTTTGAGTCTGGCAGACGATAGTAGACGAAAAGGCGTAAGAATTCAAACGGCTTGAAAGGTGCGTCGATTGAAACTGATCGTTTCGACGACAGAATAAGCCCTTAAAATTATAAATCTTAAATCCAGCCCTAGTCATAGAGTTTCCGTACCACAGCCGCGATTTCTGACCTTTAAAGTAAAATCCCTAAATTCGAAAAAAAATCTCTAAATTTACAAACAAAAATCTTTAAATGTCAAACCAAAATTTATCATTTACAATTTGATTTTTTCTCAAGAATTTAAAAATTTTGCTTAAGCAATGCACACTGCTCTTTTCAAGGGAAATTTTACAAACAGACTTTCGTTTTTCTCATGGGATCTCCGATCTTCGCTCCCGTTTGAGACCTCGTAATGGAGGAGCTGGAATCCGAGATCTTCAATCGCTTCTTACCATAAAAATCTTTATTTTTTAAAGATATTTTTACGAAGTTCTAGCTTGCATACATAAAGACTCGGTTATTGATTTTAAAGGCTAGCACTCATCACAATGGCCAGATTATAATCAACTGGTTAAAAAAATACCTGGTCTGGTCGTTACACCAATTTTAGATCAATACCATACCTTCCATATAAAATTAGTATTATCAATAGCTTAGTTTATAGAGCAATAAAACTTGGACACCCCTTCTTCCATGAGAGCAATTTAAAAATAATAACATCAACTTTGGAATCTAACGGTTTTCCTACTGCTGATATTGAAAAGCAAATAGAACGCCGACTGTACACATTACATACAAATAATAATAATAAGAGATGACTGTTGACACCAACATCGCTCACGGCCGCTCGTAATTGTATAACTAAAACATCATCGCAAGAGGTTTAAAGCATCGTATTAAATTAATTTGTAACACCCTAATCTCATCAGTCACTTCACATATTATACAGTGTGTTCAGACAAGTGATTAGCCTGTAATTCTTTGGGTCAGCTAATTTGCCCATTTTCAGCAGGAGTACTGTGCGTCCTTCCACCAACCACTTCAGAATTGGCTCTTCCGACTTCAAATATGAGGTGAAAATACGGGCAAGATGCTGATGGGTTAAAGCAATTTTCCACCAGAAGGTCTTGATACCATTTGTTCCCAGAGCGGAATAGTTCTTCATACCTCTCCATTCTTTTTTCACCTTATCTGTAGTGATGGGTAGGCATTCTTCCTCATGTGTTGTTATGAGGGCCTCACAGCTCCTTGAAACTATTTATGTTCTCTGCGACTTCGTCCAGTCTATGTTGCACATCGCAGACTTCTCTCCACAATACTTCGACCTCCTCTGGTTTGGGCGGATGGTCGACAGTAACTGGTGGGTCTTGAAAGAGTTGAGATGCGTCAGAGAGTAACTGTTGGTTTTCTCTGACGCACCTCTCTCTTCGCTCTCGACTTCACATAGCATCAGATAGTATCCATATTCTCTTAACAATATGCTGCATGACGGTCAGCAGCTTTGAGTTGTTAAGTGTGTGATAACGAATTCGAAGTTCGTGCGCGAACTTTCGAACCTTGTCGGAAAAATTCCTGCCAGATGTTATGTAGTCAATCAAACACTGAACGCGGGATGCGTACTGTCTTGCATTCGTCTTTTAGTCTTATGATCAACCGTTGCTTTTGTTTGTATCGACCAAAGCTCTCACTGCATTAAACACAGGAAATGTTTCGAAAAATAACAGATTATTTATCCCTCCTGAAAACTTAGCTAAATGAAGTTAGCCTAATTCCTAAGGTAACGAAACTATAGCCTATTCTTCGTATAACCCATCGATATATATATATATATATTATACTCATTAAAAATATTATAACAACAATTAGATAGTCTGACTTGCATTGTTAGTTCTTACGGAGTTTTCATCATTTTAACAAATCCCAAAATTATAAATTGTATCCAAAAAGAAGAAACAAAAGAAATGAACGAATGCAAAAAATAGGAACATTTTAATCATATCCAAAGGGAACATTCCTGCTTTATTAAAGTTTCGTATAAAAACATTCGGTTTTGTTGCTCTTCCCTAATGCACGTGTTGTTAAATAGAAAGTATAATTATCCTTACCAGAGAGGGTATTACCAGAAGGTGCTGGACGTGGTATTCCAAGACCGAATGAATTCATGTGGTTGGGTGAGGAGCTTGGAAAGCCTGGAGGTGGTAAGCGACTTCGCTGTCCCAGGTTAGCTACTGTTATTGTTCCTTGAGCTGTATTTTGTTGAATAAAATCTTGTGGTAATCGCGATATTAGGGAGTGCGAATGCTGAAGAGCTTGCAAGTTCTGTAAATGTTGAGCCTGCTGCTGAAGTTGTGCTAAGTGAGCCGCCTAATGAAAAAATTAATTTTTCTCAGGGTAATAAAAAACATTTAAATAAATTTTATATTTCTTCCCTGAAAGAAAGTAAGCGCAAAACCACCATGCTTCAAATTAAAAAGGATGTAAATAAGAATGGAACGAATTTAAAGAAAAAGATGCAGAAACAATAATATATCTGCTTGCATCTAAGTGAAAATATTTAAGTAAAACGAGTTTTTATGCATAAGACTTCAAGCCGGAAATAATACATAGAAGTTTCTCCACATATTTTCAGTTGCGAATTATGTAATCTGTCAATTCTTTTTCGTAAAGTGATTTTTATTTCAAAACCTACAAGTCCGAAAGATGATACAGAAAAAGGTTAAAGTACCTGAGAAAAGTGTTGAGGGCCTGAGGAACATTGAACTTGCACTCTGTTATCCTCCCTTTCCTTTAATTGTTGTTGCTGTTGTTGCTGTAGAAGTCTTTGCTGTTGAATTTGAATTTCATTTTCCATAAGTTCAGCTAATGCCTTTTGTGTCTCGTGAAATGGATCAAAGCCTAATTCATCATCAGCCTTTGAAGCAGGTCCTATCACGTGAGGAGTATGCACTTTGTTTAGAGCAGTATACCCATTTTGTTTTAAATACTCACTATTTTCATAATTTTGTTGAGCCTGAAATAATAAAACGAGCACTTAGTTAGTCATATAATTAAACTCCTATTAGAAATCTAATTGACTTTTTAAGGATTTATGCAAAATTAAACAGGTTTGAATTAAATGTCTTATACCTGCATGACGAGTCGTTGTTGCAATGAATTCTGCTGGAAGTCAGCCATAAATTTGGAAGCTGGGGAATTCGCGAGCAAATTCGATACAAAAGTCGTAGAGTTTGAACATGGATATTGTAAATTAGTATATGTATCTTCGACTAAAAAATCTTCTGAATGGAATGGTACTCTTGGCATGTTGACCCTATTAGACTTAGCCATAAAGCGAGCTGTTTGTGACGATTCATTTTGAAATCCAAAAGCCGCTTGCCAATCTTCGCTTGAATATACTGTTGGTAATGAGTCTGGTATTGACACATTTCCTGAATTCATCCAATCAAGAGCTGAATTCGCTGTATAAAAAACAAAATGAATGGATCACATTATAATAATACTTTGTGTATGCTACCATTCAAAAAAGCGTATCTGCGAAATAAACGCATATTTTGCATCTTGTTTTACCGATAGTGGTGAGAAATATGTTTGAAGTTTCGAGTTTTTCTACACTTTAGCAAACATTCTCATAATCTCACCATGACCAAGAATGTGAATAAGTTTTATATTTGAAGAACAAATAGAAGACGTACGCTAATAGCAGTAGCCAAGTTTAAATGTATGTTTCTCGAAATGCGGGTTTCCGAAGTTCCAACTTAAAAAATGCCCCTTTGCCTCACTGTTTACCCTAGAGGGTTCGTACTAGGCATACAATCTCAGGAATGCATCTGACTTTATGCCCCTATATATTTCTCCATATCAATAAAGCGGAGCCACTTCTCACGGATAGTCAAATTTGTATAAAATATCGTATTTTCTCTATAATTCATGAAAAGTTAGTGCTTTTCTAGATTAATAACAAAATCAATTTCTTGAAAATATTTTTTTTATTTAGAGGGGCTAGTTACTAAGATTTCATGTGACATTAAATCAACATGGAGCTTGCCTTTAACAGGAATCTCGATCAGCTCTTACGCAGTAGCATTTTTGAATTATAAAATATTTAGGCTGGACTAATCAGGAGTTCCGTAAAAACAATATTGTTGAATCCAAATCTGAAAGCGAAATTATTCTATAAAATGTGGTTTTTGAGCAGCCGGAGGTCATATGTACGGTAAAAAGAGGCCTCAACAGGTCTCCAGACTACAAATTTATTCGAGTTTAAGGTTTTGTCTTAAGTTTTTCAGTGATATATACATTCTAACTAACTGGATGGAAGCTTCTAATTTGTCCCCTAAGGGCTTATATTTTTCTTGCACTTTCTTCCCTGTTCCTTAACACACCTCCTACACACTTACTTGGTGGTGGGAGGGGGGAACCTACAGCTGAAGGTGGATTCCGAACCACCAAGAGCAACAGCCTTAAGTACTTGGACAACCTTTTTCTCTAGAGGTACCGGTCCCACGACTCTCCGGAGATGAAGAACTCCCTTGCTAGTCTAGTGTTCAACGCATGGGCCACCGAGGCTCTTCTAAAGTGCCAGGCAGGAATCGAACCCGCAAGGCGACAGAGTAGGTCCAAAGCCTGACACTGATACTGACCTTGCTCAAACACCGCTGCTGCCCTTAAATTGTGGATGTTGCAGTTTAGCCAAAATATTGTGCGCTTAGCGTTCGACCATTGCGAAAAGAAAGTGATTCTTATGATTAGCATTACCGCAATTTATACCGTCCTCTTTTTACCACATTTGCTGTCCCAAAACAGTGAGTGTCGCAGTTGATGAAAAATAATGAGAGCTTAGAGTTCGGCAGTTGCAAGGTGCGCGCTTTGTGAGACGAAAGTAATTTTTACCACATTCTAATGCGTGATACTGATTTTATTGCCATTTTTTCTTGCAATGGTACACGAATACATCTTATGCTCTGATTTTGAGCGCTCGTCTCCGTAAAGCTTAAAAACTGTCCATTAAAAAAAATGTATGGATATTTCATTGGGCCCTTATAACCTACAAATTACGAAGTTATAATCAAATCCACCGAAAGACATTTTCCCACGCATTCTGTGCGGGGTACTTTACATTTTCAATGTCCTCAGGCCGAATTACATCCAAGTATGTCAAACAAAAAAATAGATTTGCAAATTTAGGTATTTTCAAACCTACCTATATGAGGCAAAAAAATCTGGAAAAATCTTTAAATTACAGTGCACAACGCTGGCAACAAATGCGTCAAAATACACTTATTTATATATATATATATATATATATATATATATACGTAACAAATAATTTCCAACTATAAGTGTTGTGAGAGATCTCACGAATTAAGGAATAGTGGAGATTTTGGATAGTCGACAATGGTGAAGTCAAAGAGAAGAAAAATCTATGTTTAATTTGGACTTATTCCTATCCTCACAATGAAGAGGGAATCCTGCTGACACCAATGCAAGTAGAACCACGACGACTACGCCCGAGAGCAGGTGGTGAGGTTGCCAGATGGCGTCAGCACAAGAGTCACAAGACTGACACGTCCATGATCCAATAAATACATGGTCTAGCCACTTGAGGGCCCCGTTTCGTTCAAGTCACGCCGCCGCATAATTCCACC
>JAAAKG020146478.1:0-10660 GCA_010014905.2 Druon quercuslanigerum
ATTATGTAAGTGGTATGGAATGGAAGTCATGTAAACCCTTAGGGGACACATTATGAATAAAGAAGAAGAAGAAGAAGGTGAAACTGGTAGAAGATTAAAGGCTAGAATTGTTGAACACAGAAGAGGTTGTGAAATTGGGAATTTAAATACTGGTTTACTACAGCACTCTTGGAATTTTAATCATTATATCGATTTTGATTTTAATTATATTAAAATATTAGCTTCCGATAAAAACACTTATCAAAGACGTATTATTGAATCTATATTTATAAACAAATATCGCAACATTTCTATAAATTTACAAACTGAAATTTTAAATATCAATAAAATTTATCAAAGCATAATAAATTAATATCATCTTTGTTAGTTTAAAATACATTCGTTTGAAAAAATTACTTTTCTTCAAATTTCAACAAAATTTTTTTATTTAAATCAGATTCGCGCTTCCTCATCTGTTGATTTATGAAAATACGACCATTCAGTTTGTTTACTTCATATACTGCCTTGAGCCTTTTCAACAATGTACTGCCTTAATTGTCTCCTAGTCATATGTTCGTCGTCGTCCAAAACACTGTTAAGGTTGTTATATTAACAATTAAAAATGTAATTCAGTACGAAATGAAAAAGCCTCTTCAATTTTTATAAGGTTTTTTCTAACTTCTATTTATACTTATCTGTGTTTGGAATCTGTGTTTGAAGGAAAAATAACAATTTGCACTTAAAAAGTATAGACAAATTTTATATCAATCACTTTTTGATAGAACACGTCATTTTTATTTTATTCTTAAAAATCAAGATTAAATTTTTGAACAAACGACACTAGCAAAAAAAAATATTAAAAAACAAATACACCTCTTTCAAAGAAGACAAATTTATCATTATTATTTATATTTTTTTCAAATTTGTCATTAATCATTTTTAAACAGCTTCACCAGATTTTCTCTTAATACTAAAAATAAGGATTAAGAATTAAAATTAAGTTTGCGTAAAAACGAAACAAGATGCCAAAAAAATAATGTGACAAAAGTTTTACAACAAAAAAGATGAACAAGTATTATAATGAACTTTTGTTACATAAATATACTAAAAATAATAAATCAGCTTTTCTAAAAAGCGAAAAAATTTGCACTAAAATTTTTGATAACCAATGCATATTAGGAACTGTAGTTGTATAAATTTTTACTAAACTCATACATTTTTAGCAGATTGTCGCTAAAAACTATTCGTAAAGAACATAAGACTGCGGAAAATGCAAAAGCCGACAATAAATATAATAAATAATAATAAATAATAATAAATAAGACAATAAATACGCTTCTTCACATCTTGCAGATTTCTGTTCCACATTTTTTATTTTATTTTTTATTTTTAATCTCATTTGTTAAAAAGAAAACAAAAATTAGGCATCCTATCAAAAACTATTCCCGAAAAATTTCTTCTCCTTTTTTAGGCGATTAACTTTTGTCCGTTAATTTTTTATAATTTTTTACTATGAACAAAAACTACGCTTTAGGTCAAAAAGTGAGTTCTAACAAATTAATAAATCTTTTCTTAGTGCCAGTGAAACGCCTACTATTTTTTAATACAAAATAAAAATTTGAACCCGAAGCCGATTTTTGACAAAAATACTAAATTGTCTGTCAAAAATTTGTAGAACTTATTAACTTATTTCAAAAACCAAAACATCTCGGCTGACATAAACCTATGTCTTTTATATTTGTCTTGTTTGGAAGACGTGATTTGTTTTTTAATATTTTTTTTTGCTAGTATGGTTTGTTCAAAAATTTAATCTAGGTTTAAGTATAGGTCTAAGAGTAGACGAAAAGACCATGTTTTTTCTGAACGTATGCTATGTGACTCTATTCATGTGTGTGTTACATCAAATATAATAAAAATTATAGATATATTATATACATATATATAGACATATAGACATATAGATATATAGATATATAGATATATAGATATATAAATATATTCACCAATCCAATTAAAGACGACCGCCGAAGTGAAAACGAACGTATAGATAATCTTCATTTTCTCAAACTAGAGAAAAAACTGATAAATGCTTCAGGGAATAATTTGGTTGGCAACAGTCACTGATAATTATTTTATTGTGTCATTACAGTACAAATATTTTCTTATCTTACATACATGTCTGATAACGACATTGAGCGATTTAATTTTTTTCCTTCTGCTATAGTTCTATCATTATCTATTTTTTTTATTATCATCATTATAATAATCACATTCAGAGCTTAATGAGAATGTATTGATTTTATGTAAAAATTGAGGGTAATTGGCTTTCATCACATGAAGCATACTTTACAAGGCCTAGGAAGAAGTAATTGGTTCCTTTAACAGGAATTGTTCAATTGCTGTCTGGGAGTTGAGATTAAAATCAACCTAAAAACCGTCTCTCATTCTAGGGATCACTCTATTTAGATTTCAAAGTCCCTGGGGTTAGTGGAGCCTCTAAAAAAATATTTTTACCTCAGGCATTTATTTTGTTGCGGATTCGATTAGATAAGTAGGATGACAAGGATGAAAATTTCAAGAAGTACTAAATTCAGATCACTCTGTTGAATGTTGGCGAAAGATATAAAGAAAGAAGCATTCAGAACCATAAAACCAATTTTAGATTCCCCAATTTGAAATCCAGACAAACCTTCAACTGTGGCGCTTCTCACGTTTATTTTTGTTCTCTTATATTTTTTTTTATAAACTTATCGTCTTAATGTGAAATTTTAACTATTAATTTTTATGGAAAATTTATCTCCTTTGGTTGATAATTGAACTGCTAGGTGCACATGTCAGAGAAAATTGGGGGCTTCTCTTTTCTTCCTTATATTACATTTAAAATAATTTTTAATTGTTTGCTTATGAAATTAACAAATAATATAAAATAACAAATAGATATAATTACACTTCATTGGCAATAAAACCAAGAGATCCAAGAGAATTTTGACCTATCGAGTTTTCGGTCCAAAAATACAGCTCATTTTTTAGGCAGCCTTTTACTGTCATTCTGAGGGTATTTTTCATACGGACATTGATGTTTAGCACCGAGTTCATTTTTAGTCTATTTCAAAGCACTAACTGGCACAATATTCTGTCCAAGTCTTTAAGAATAAGGTATCAACCTTATTCAAATGAAACAGTTTAAATAATATTTTTTAAATCTTTCCAGATGCGACTAAGGGCAGAAGAAGGGTTTACATCCGCCTCTATCAGGCGACAGACTATCTGACAGAATATCTGGTACTTCCTCTCCATTTTTCACTTCGACTTTATCATAATTTGCATTGCAACACTTTTATGTATATTATATTTAAAATATATTCATTATTATGAAACATTTAATATAATGACAGTTTAAGCACAATTAGAGAATTGATTAATAACGTTAAGACTCTAAACCTTTAAGGTGTACGGACAGAATGTGATATGCGGCTTTTCCCAAAGTTTCTGTTTGCAATATGATGCTGACTCTATGTTACTCGTAATCGCACTTGTACCCTGTCAAGTGTCTTCCTTATTCTTATTCATACTATTAGTACTAAAATCCTCTCTCAATTTAAATAGGAGACATTTTGAATAATATTTGGTATGTTAGGAATTGTTACAAAGTTTGTTTTAAGACTAAAGCAGCATTTTCTCTTTTTTAACTTTTGTGTACCATAATCTACTCTTCATTCATCAACTAATATCTTCTAAAAAGACTGCAAGGAATGAAATAGTACTGCAACAATTGGTTGCAATAGTTATGTTTCATTAGGATAGAAAGCAATGTAAATTTGACGCACTTTAAACAATTCTGTCAAAGCTAAAGGCATTTGCGATAAAGTTCTATCCGGGTTTAAGACTACTGAAACCTACTGTTCGTTCGAAAAATTGTGCTAGTAAAAACAATCGTGACCTTCAATTTCTCCATGATGAAGTAATCGAAGGCAATGCGCACTCTGGTACATAGCGGATGGTTTCTTGTTTTGCTTCTGCTCATTCTGCCAGCACAGTCCTTTTTGCAATATGACTCCCAAAAATTGCAATAATACTCCAGATAAAAAAAGGGGAAAAGGAAAAGAAACGCTGTTAAGTACACATAGGAATAGTGCTAAAGCAATTTTAAGTAAACAAACATCATTATTACATACGTGTATTTGAAAATTAGTCAAAATTATAACTGGGCATAAAAAAGATCTATGCGTCCCATACCTCAGGACATAACAAGTGTCTAAAGTGAACTCCATTTTTATTTTTATTTCCACATATTTTTACAGAAGGTTGAATTGCATTATTTTAAAATATTACTGCTCGAGAAATATCTGATTAAAATCATTAAAATTTGACACTTTAAAGTAGTATTTGGAAAGTACTTTCATAACTAAGATTTGTAATTGAATGAACATGTTTCTTGCATCCCTGCGCATTGATTCTACATGATAGTAAAGTTAGAAAATATTGTTATCAAATGCTAAAAGAAAAATAATCAACGCATGTTCGCTATTTGTCCTGACAACATATTTTAAACAATTGCAACGATTAAGAATGTCGTTCTAAAAGTTATTTGAAATATTTTCTTTGATTTCCCTTTACTGTATCTTTGCCTGTAGATATAGAGGCCACGCGTATGCAAAAATAAATCAAGATCTCCAAAATTTAAAGCGTTCCCAACAGTTTTATCTTCTGCTGTGTAACATTTTTTTTTGTTAAAATTGCATTAAAAACTTTACGAATTATACTCCAGACCTTTAAAATTATGAAAAATCTTTTAACAGTTTGGACGATGACCTTTGAAGAATAGTAGGAAAAAGGATTGATTGCAATAATGCATTGAATAAGAATCTCTGAATTTATTTTGATCCGTCCTCAGGTTACCAATATTATTATATCTTAGTTTCCATTTTTATATTAAAACTAATGATGCACAGCTTGCAGTGAATTGCAATTTGCAACAACTGTACTGAAACAATCCGGAAAGATTGGATTCTTTGCACCTACTTTGCAGTGAAACATTTCATCCTCTGTCATATTCTCAACTGCGCCGCTTATCATATTTATTTTTACTCTAAAATGACTTCTATCGGACCTATAGATTGCACGAAGAAACCCAGTATGCTCTAATATTGCACAAACTTCACCAGTGGATGTTGATAATACAATGTGCTCTCGGTTTAGCAGGGGTAGACTTCTACCTTTTCTATCTATCAATCGAATTTGTTTGTCAATAGGAAAAACATATCTTCGAAATTCTAACAGCTGTTCCGGATTTCTGTGTGGAACAAGGCGAATGTATCCAAGTTGTTCAAGTGAATATCCTAGTACTTCATGAGAAGGAGCCCTGCCTGGAGGAGATTCAGACCTTGCACGAATGGGAGACTCCTCACGAGAAGTCCGGTCAGGTAGATGCTGTCTGCCAGCAGAATAAGGAGTAGAACCGCGATTACGATTTTGTAGTGAATCATAATCTACAACAACTTTACTAAAGTTATGTGGGAAGATTGGGTTATTTTCGCCTACTGGACAACTTCTTTTTTCAACTAGGGTCATACTGTCAACTACACCACTTATAATATTTATTTTTGCTCTTGAACGGTTTTTATTCGTCATAGACATTCCACGAAGAACACCGCTATGCTCTAATATTGCATAAACATCCCCATCGGAGGCAGATAATACAATATATTCTTGGGTTGACACAGGACTATAGAACTTATTTTTCGCTCGCAATCTAATTCGCGCACCAGTCGGAAAAACGTATCTTCGAAATTCGTATCGAATGCTCTGATTTGTGCGGGAAATAAGTCGAAGATGTCCAAGTTCTTCAAGTGAATATCCAAATGCTTAAAGAAGTGGAGGCCTGCCAGGAGGAGACCCGTCTCTATCACGAAGAGTAGGCTCCACAGGTGAAGTCCGGTGAGGTAACAGTTGCCTGTCAGCAGAAGAAGTAGAAGGACCAGGATTACGTTCGCTATTAGGATTTTTACCAAACTGCGAACTGCCTTCTGCAAGAAGAAATGGAACTGTCTTTTTTATTGATTCAGCACATTTATATCTGATATCTTTCTTTGAAATCAACGTTCCGTAGCTGAAAGCATCTTTCTAATTTGGTAATCAAAATTATGCAGAATAATTTCATAATATAATAATCCTTTGAAATTCATAAAAACTTTAGTTATTTTAATAATGCACATTAGACACATCTACATGTTTCGAAACTATATGTATGTATGTATGTCTGTATGTCTCCTAAACTAAATGCAAAGTTTGTCATCAAGCCAATTTAAAGCGACTATTTTAAAAATTCAAAACTTTGTTGTACGGATATTCATAGTATTCAAAAAAAAGAAGTTAAATTTTTTTAAAGAGGCAATAAAACTACGTGTGTTTTATGGGACATGCATGTTATGAGTTATAATACTATACAGTTATGAAAATGATATATAACTTGAGGTGCAAACTCGAGTGCGAAGCACGAGATACGTAATGAGAATGTGTTCGTTAAAGCCAAATGAGATTTAACAAAAGAGAATTCACAATCAACAAATTGTCGATGCTCGATAAACATATCATCCAGCGCGAAGCGCAAGAACGAGCATCCGCGCGGACTAGGCGCGCTCGAACTTGCGAGCCGCGCGCGATAATATGTTTTTCTTACTTGCTCAGCATTGATCTTCTATATTTAATTAAATTTTTTTTATTGTCTTTTATAATTTTTACACTAGAAGTCAAATTTGTACTAAAAAATGCGCAAAAAGTAAGATAAAATAACTATTTTTCTTTAAAATTAGTTGAAAAACTGTCATTAAATTATTCAAATTTTTTTTATAAAATGCGTTACCCTAAAGTACATAAACGAAAGAATTAGCAATATCCTTGGCAACCACTCTACAGTTTAGTGAAAAATAGTTAGTTTTATTCAGACGCAGCACAAAATATTCTTTCCTCTATTTGTCTATCTAATCCCGATTTCAAGAATTTATTTTTTCCACTTTTTTCGAACAATTTCCCCTTTTTCGCCATTTTCTCAAGTAATAAATAAATGTCTACTAATTTAATAGAACCCAGTAAAAAAATCCAACCATATTTTTCTGAAAACTTAATCTTTTTCTGAGAAATATTCCTTTTTAGATTTCTTTGAGCATTTTTGAAAATTGATCTAATTTGCTTTGGATGCTCCTATTCTCTGAATCCGAGCACGATCAATTAAAAAAAAATTCTATTAGATTGGCCCTTGATTTCAAAAGTTGAAACTAACATTTAATAGCTTTTCTCATGAAAATAAAATTATAATTGTCAGAGTTACAGGATTTTCAAAACCCAATAAATAAATGTAAAAAACAAAATTAATTGTAAAAAATTTAAATTTTCGCACAAACAGCACAAGCTTTCAAAAACATGTAAGAAAAAAGTTTCTGTTCTAAAAAATAGCTGCCAGTTTTTTATTAATTATTTTTTGATGGAACGTGTGTGCAAATATTTATGTAATCATAAAAAATATAACTTGTATATTATTTTGCAATATCTGAGTAAGCAGTACCGGACTAAAGTATACAAATAAATATAATATACATTTAAAATAATAGTGTTGTACATAATATAGAAAAATTCACATTTTGGACAAAATCAAGTTCTGTTTACAGTTCTTGATGTTTTAACCTTCGATTTTAAAAGGTATTCCTACAAACATAAAAACTCAGAACTTTTTTTTTATGCAAAGTTCTTGTAAATTGATCTTTTTTCGTATATTTTATAGTTTTACGGCAAAATAGAATTTTTGTGTGGGTTGAACCAAAACCGTTAATAAAAGAATGTTCTAATTTAAATTTCCCGCCACTGATACCCCTTCCGACGCGCAGTCCCTTTGAGAGTCGGTAATCAGTGCTGGGAATACCCTTTTTCTTAACTGAGACAAATCCCCAAGATTTTGATGCCCAAACTGTTAAATAACATTTTTGGGTTTGATAAAATAAGTAAAAATTATTTATAGCTACATGTGGGAATATGCATAATTGTATTAAATAAAATATATTAAAAAATATAAAGGAATGAGTATATTCACCAATCAAAGTAAGGATGAACGCCGAAGTGAAAACGATAGTATAGATAATCTTCATTTTCTTAAACTCTAGAAATAATTGTTTAATGCTTTAGTGAACATTTTGGCTAACAAGTATGACTAATGAATACTGCATTTCGCCATCACAGTAAATATTTTGTTATCTCACATACATGCCAGATAACGATATTAAAGGCTTTAATGTTTGTTTCTACATAGTTATATCATTATTTATTTTTCTTATTATCATTACGATAGTTACATTTGCAGCTTAAGGCAAGGGTATTGATTTTATGAGGAAATTGAGTTCAAATTCAGTGACTGATATGACTTTCGAAGAAATTAGCCATTCGGATTCTCTTTTGGTACACTTTTCAATGCCTATAAAGAATGAATTATTTCCTCTTTCAGAAATTGTTGACCAACGGTTTTCACGTTTTGGAAATATTCCAAAAGAAAGCCTAGTTTACTTTTGAAGTCGGTCTTGAGCTGTTGTCATAATTTTTTTAACAGCATGTCACAGTAAAATGTGCTATTTAAACTAAAATGTTAATTAACAACATTTTTCGCCAGTATTTTATCCACAAGTATGCTTTTCAATTTTTTTGTTAGAAAATTTGTATTCCAGGTTTAAATCGCGACAATCAAAATTTTGTTCAAAACTGTATTGTATTTTTGTTTAATACAGCGAACTTCAAAAATAGTGTCGCCAGAGTTTTTTCTTACGAGATTTGGCGCGGCGAAGCGGAGGTTGGTGAGATGGTCTGTGGTGGGAGGGGGGGGGGGAGTTATTCATTTCTGCTTGAATTTGTACGAAATATAAAAAGAAAGAAGCATTCAGAAGCATAAACCTCAGTTGAGATTCTGCAATACCAAATGTAGTCGAATTTTCAACTGCGCCGCTTCTAATGTCTGTTTTTACTCTCCGACGCATTCAATCTTATACCGAGTGATTTTTTGAACTTGAAACTTTGAAATATCTCAAAAAATATGCACTTTCGGAAAAAATGTTTTGAATCAAAATATAATCATTCTGAGGAGTACATACACTGATGTTAAAATCAGTTCTCCCTCACCGCTCACCTCACCGCTCACCTCACCGCTCACCTCACCGCTCCAACACTAGCGGTGGGGAAGGGGGAGAATTCGAAATCTTAAATGGGAACCCCTATTTTTCAGTGCATATCTGGATTCTTTGGATAAAAATGCGCATGATTTTTCAATACATTAACAATAAAAAATACACCATTCTCATTGTGATATGACTGAGAACGGAAAAAAAGAATTTTTCGAATCGCTACAGAATCTTTGAACGAGTGCAATAAAAACTCGTACATAAAAAAATACATCGCGACGAAAATAAGCAGAACGTCCTTCTTTTTGAATTTGGTTAAAAATAAGGGCACCAGAGCTTCGGATCACTTTCGTAATTGTTATTTTAAAAAACATGCCAAAGCGTATGTCCGTTCTTGAGAAGTAATTATTAAGTAATACGTTTACATTAACAGTGTTTCCTGAATAATAGTAGAGTCTTTGTCGATCAAAGGTGTAAGTTTTTAATAAAAATTTGCAATTAACTTTGCTACGTTTCGTCAACTTGGTTCGCTGACCTCTCCAGGCTAGCTCAACGCTTAGAGGAAGCTACGTCCCAACACATAATCAAAAAAGTTTTTCTTTTCATAGTGTTTCTATTTAAAAAAATTTCGTAGCATATAATAATTATGTATCTAAAAAAATACTAAAATTATAAATAGGTGAAGGGCAATGATTTTTTACAATACAGATACCATAATAATGATCTTACTTGTACTAACACTACTTTAGCCAAAAGTTATGGTTCACCAAAATTAACAAAGCAAACATACCCCCTCTTCCTATAATTTCTTTAGTTAACATTCCACCTCAATTTTTAGCGAAAGTTATATATAAGGAACTTAGGAATGCTATAAAGATTCCGTTATCACGCATTAATAATAGCCTCGATTTAAAATAAAAATTGAAAAATATAGATATTGATAATGACCATATATTCATGTCATTAGATGTCAGTTCCTTATTTACAAATGTTTCATGTGGTCTAGTGTTAGAGAGCTTAGATAGAAGGTTTCAACACTTTCATTGCAATTTCAAAATTTCTTTTGACGATATAAGAAGATGTACGGCTTTTATTTATGATAATACTTATTTTCTTTTGAATGAAAATATATATCAACAAATTGATGGCACTCCCATGGGTTCATCCATTTCATCCTTATTTGCAGACATGGTTATGGATGACCTGGAAAGATATTGCTTTAAAATACTAAAAGATGAACATGGTGTCACACTCTCTTTTTACTATAGGTATGTTGATGACACTATTTTGTGTGTTAAAAAAGATCAAATTGAATTAATTATTGAATTAATTATTGACATTCTCAATTTTTACAACAATGAACTTACGAAATTCACTTACGAAACTGAAGAAAACAACAAAATTAATTTCTTGGACATATCTTTAATAAAATTGTAACGATCTGTTTTGCCCCCATTTACAATTGTCTCACCGGACGCTTCAGTCAACCAGGGTTGGGGATTTTAAAGACAATAAAACAGATCTTT
>JAAAKG020146479.1:0-10660 GCA_010014905.2 Druon quercuslanigerum
AATAACACGAGAATTCCAGATCAATCTAAAAATTTTATAACCCCTTCCTCACACTACTCCCCTCCCTATCGAGTGAGACACGCCTACCCCGAAAGGGAAACGGCTTAATGGTGTAATAATAATAATAATAATAATAATAATAAAGTTATTTGGGGTACGGGGTAAAGTGGACTATTTTATTGTGTAAAGTCATCTAGTGTATTGCGCATTTTCGGCTTGGGTACGCGATAAAGTCATACAGTGCGTAAAGACGTACAGCGCGTAAAGACGACTAGGGTATGGGTTAAAGTCGGCCAGGGTACAGGGCAAAATCATCTAGGGTACGGTGTATTGTCGGGTAAGGTACGGAATAAGGTCTACAACGATATGGGGTAAAGTCGTCTAAGATACGGGATAATTTAATATAGTACACGTGTAGTTATGTAGGGTACAGGGTAAGGTTGGCCATGGTACGGGATAATATTGCTCAACGTACGAGGTAAAATTGGCTTGAGTACGAGGTAAAGTTAGCTAGGGTACAGGGTAAAGTCGTCTATTGTATGCGATAAAGTCGGTAAGGTTATGGGGTAAAGTCGACTGGAGTGCGGAATAAGATTGCCTAACGCACGAGGCAAATGCAGCTTGGGCATTTGGGGTACGGAGTAAAGGCGGCTAGGGTACGGGGTAAAGTTTTAGGGCGATGGTCAATTCCGCCCCAGCTACCTGTATACTGTCCCCCACTACGCAGCTTCCCCTCACACCGTCGAGCTGCTGCCACTGAACTTGGTCAGCGGGGGGGCCTATTCCAGTAGTAGTGGGGGAAAGGTACACAGGTAGCTGGCGCAGAATAGTCATCTGCCCAAGTTTTATATATTTCAAAGTTTATAACACTTTTGACACTATTTTTAATTTCTTAAATAGGTTCGAGGCATGAAAACAAATAAACTATTATAGTAATTTATTTTTTTCTGCAGTTCCAGTGAATGACGTAAAAATTGAAACAGAAAACCATAATGAAACTCACCTGAATATTTGGTGTGAAACCTACGGAGCACATCCTCCACCAAACTTGAAGATTTTCATCAACGGGATAGAAATAGAGGGAGAAACTGATTATTCCAGAAATTATGATGAAGATCCTTGGATAAGGCATACTTTAATAACAAAGTATCCAAAAGATTCTGCTTTAATCGACTGTGAAATTTCCATTCCAGAAGTGGACTATAAACGAAGAGAGAGACTATTCTACGAGTATTATCCTTGTGCTGGTCATTCATCCAGTTTATTTGTCTCCTACTCAATGTCAGATATCGAATACTGTATGATTAATTCGAGCAGCAACGAAACTGAAAAAAATAATCAAACAATTTTTTATAACATTGTTTAAGTTATTTTTGTAATAAAACATTGTTGTATCCTAAGATTTATGGTAAGCTAAACAAAATATCAGATATATTATTTTTTCTAATCTAGTTCAAATAGGTTTTAAAAATAAGCTTTCAGATTTTACACAAGAATTAAAAATCTATTCTTGTTAATGTGAAGGATAAATGGAAGATCGGAAATTATCCTGGAATTTTGAGCACCGGCAAAAAACAGGGAAATATCAATAAATATCATCTTTTTTCGACAAATAATGTGTTTGGAATTTCGTCCAGTGTTACCAAACATCCCTTTTTCCTATTTATCTGTTTTCCCATTTTTTGAACATTCCTTTTTTTTATCCTTTTTTAAAGAAAATTGCGCTTTTCTTCGATTTCACATAAATGAGGACTGAATCAATAGAATGCAATGAGAAAAAACAACTATTTTTGGTTTGAAGTTAATTTTTTTAAATTGAAAAGTCTAATCTAATATTTTTAATTCAGAATTTATCTCTTTTGATCGAAAATTTAATTTTCTTGATAGTTATTTGTCTTTTTGGATAAAAAATTCGTTCTTTTTCATTTCAAAATTCATCTTTTTTTTAGAAAAGTCATACTTTTTGGTTGGAAGTGAATTCGTTTTACTTGGAAAGTCCACTGCCATATTTTTGGTCCAGAATTCCTCTTTTTTAGTTAAAACTGTTTTGTAACCATTTCAATTTTTGGCTTGGAAATTCAAAAAATTGGTTGAAAGTTCACTTTTTTTTTAATTCGTTTTTTTTGTTGATAATTAATTTTTTTCACTAAATATTAAACTATTAATATTAATATGAATTAATATTAATAATTAATTATTTCAAGAAAAAAAAATCTTTGTGATATAAAATTCCACTTGTTTAGTTAAAAATTTACCTAATTTGTTGAAAATTAAATTACTTTTGTTTTCAAATCACGATTTTTGCTTCCAAATTCAACTGGTTTATTAAATTTCGTCTTTGTGGATAGAAAATGCGATCTTCTGGAACAAAAATTTATTTTTTGGTAGAAAAGTAATCTTCTTTAATGCAGTATTTATCTTTTTAGTGAGAATTAAACTATTTGGTTAGAAATTTAACTTTTTTGTTAAGAATTCATCTATCTTGATTGAAAATTAAATTTTTGATTGAAAAGTAATCTTTTCGCAGGGAAGCCATCTTTTTTATGAAATTTCATCTTTCTTGGTTGAAAATTGAACAGTCTTCTAAGAAATTTATGGTTTAAAAATACAACTATTTTGTCGAAAGTTCAACTATTTTGTTGATTATTTGTCTTTTTGGACAGAAAATTGGTCCTTTTGCATTAAAAGTTCATCTTTCATTTAAAAAAACCGTATTTTTTATCCTTCAGAATTAAATTTCTACTATTTAGCTAAAAATTTAATTATTCTGTTCAAAATTGAAATATTTAATTAAAAAGTGAATTTTTGTTGTTGCAAGTTAATTTATTTTATAATAAAAGTCTACTGTCATATTTTTCGTTCAGAATTTATATCTCTTGCTTTAAAATTCTAATATTTGGTTGAAAAATCAATTATTTTGTTTAAAAAAAATATTTTGTTAAGTCATCTTTTTTGTTTGAAAATAATTCAAAGTTGCTTTCTTAAAAAATTGGCTTTGTGGGATAAAAATTCGTGCTGGATTGAAAATACATATTTTATAATTGAAAGTTAATTCTTTTTAGTTTCTTTAGTTGAGAAATTGGGTATCCTATTTTCGCCTTGCAAATTAAAAAATTTGTTTAAAAATTCTATTATTATGTTAAAAATTAAATTGTTAAAAAGTCATATCTTTTAGGTGAAAATTCAACTGTTTTGTTAATAGTTCATCTTTCTTGGAACTTCCTTGAAAATTGAAAATTTATTTTTTTCTTGTAGAAATTTATACTTTTTAAATTGAAAATTAATCATTTTTTATGATGGGAAGTTAATTCATTTTGGTTTAAAGGTCAACTATTATATTTTTTGAATAGAATTCATATTTTTTGGTCAAAATTTTACCATTTGATTAAAAATTTAATTACTATGTTGAAAATTTGACAACTTCTTTCAAAACACATTTTTGGTCATTATTTAAATTTTTTGTCGAAAAGTCATTTTTTCATAGAAAATTCATCCTTTTAAATTAAAAATTTATTTATTTTTTTGGTTGTAATTTTATATTTCTTGGTTAAAAATTAAACTGTCTTCTGAAATTTCTTCTTAGTAAGTCATCTTGATTGGCTGCGAATTGAACTGTTTTGTTAAACATTTTTTTGGAATAGGAAAGCCGTCCCTTCGAATTAAAAATTAATATAAAGGTAAAAAAGTGATCTTTTTTGATCCAGAATTGTTAATCTCTTTTGATTGGAAATTTTAATAATTTACTAAATATTTAACTATTTTTTCAAAAAGTCATCATCCAAACAAAAAAAATTTTAAAATTTTTTTTTATTAAAAAGTCTTCTATTATATTTTTGTTTCAGAATGCCTCTTTTTTGGTTTAATAATTGTTGTTGAAAATTCAACTATTTGGTCGAAAATTCATCTTTTTATTCGAGAATTTAACTGTTCTGTCGAAAATTGTTTTTTCGAATTGAAAATTTATTATTATATATAAATTTAATTCGGGTTGTAAATGCAACTTTTGTTACAAAATTAACTTTTTTGTTGTAAATGTTATCTTTTCGGGTGTAAAACAAAAAAATCTAAAACATTAAATTTTTAAGCTGCAAAAATCAACTCTTCTGTTAATAATTTGTCTTTTCAAGCTATAAACCCAACTTTTTGTTTAGAATTTTTAGTTGTTTTTGAAAATTTCAACACTTTCTTGAAAATTGTATGTATTTTGAATAGTTATTTAAAATAATTTGCTACCCTATTTTGTTCTGAAACTGTTAATTCTTTTCAAAATTTAGTTAAGAAAGCAATTTGAATTGAATAATAATTTTTAATTATTATATCAATTCTTTAAAATTACCCGGCAAAAATGTAACTTTTTCTGGAAAATAAGGAAATGTCTATAGGTATATTGGAAGAGGATTGCGAATGCGCCAACGTCGTGAAGAGGGTGAAATAACGCGGGGGTGCAAATCGTCTTAAAGGCGGTGGGGAGAATTTCTAGTAGAAGAGCAACAGGCGATCCTCTCAAGATTGTCACTTACCACACATCCCCCGTTTGTACAGGTGAGTAATCAGATTTTTCAATCCTAAACTTTTTTTTTTAGAATTTTAATTTAACTCTAGAAATTTAAAAAAATATTTGTTATTTTAAAAATGGCTGAAAACTTTGATTCTTAAAAAATAAGAGCTTACAAAATAAAAATTAAATTATTATTTTTTAAGTTATGGTTTTCAGAAATTCAAAGCTTTTAAAAATATTTAAATTATAAAACTGTGTCTTGAAAATGAAAGTTTCTTAAATAAAAAAAAAAATCTGCCTGATTTTCTAATAGACAAAAACAGAAGAACAAGTATAATAATTCGAGGGATAGAACTATGGGCCGCTCTATCTGCATAATTCTACTGTTGACAGGTAATTTTTTCGTATTTTAATTGTGTGTTAAAAGTGTCATAATTGTTTTTTTTAATTTACTTCGAATTTTGGTTACCGGTTTATTTTTCTGATTATAGCAAATTTTTCTACTAAATTCAACATAAAAGATCGTGTTTTTGTGAAAGAAAATTATTTTGGATTTATTAAAGGAAGAGATATTACTCATAAAATGTGGGATGCCTTTTATATTAGTTTTTTGAAGGCAGAGGGAAACATCGTCTCTCCTAATATTGCACGATTAGGGGATAGATTTCCACCGCGAACAATGAAATTTAATTAAAACCGAAGAAAACTGTACAATGGAATTTAAAACTCCTTTGTCTTAATAAATCCTCAAAAAAAATTTGTTTAAAAAAATATTCATCAACATAGATCAAAGCAGCCTAGTTTTTCTTATATATAATAAATTGGCAAATAATATTTATGAACTAAATTGATTTTTTTTAATATGCAAACTTCGCATGTAAGGCGATTAACAAAAATGAAAAAGGATTTTATTTACAATTATTATTTTGTAAAATAATAATCACTCAGTATTTTATATTCGGAATATTTTCTTCAACTTTGTAAAAATTTCATAAGATATGTTTTGAGAATTTTTTCGTTGGGTATTCTACCAATTTCAGTATGCTTATTCCATATCCCGCGGATTTGAATCCAATCTCTATTCTAATTTGACCCAATACATCGATTAGGGCCGGGAAAAGCTCTTTTGTTTTTTTTTTTCAATATGATTCAATTTTCATTTATAGAAAGCCTATTTTTGGACTTTATTTATGACAACAGTAAAGACATTTTTTTAACATTTTTAACCTTTCTGCAGTGTTTATTCTTTAAATTAATTATTAAATTAATTACATTTTTTAGTGTTTGGTAGATCTAATTTTAACTTTGTATCCTAATAATCAATTATAATAAATAACTAATAATATGTATTAATAATAAATATTAATAATAATTTAAAACCCATTTTTTATAATATTTTATAATCTTAAAAGTGTTGTATATTGGTACTTTCTTGAATTTCCTTCTTTATTTTAATAACTTTTGTTTTGAGACTTAAAATATTTTGATGCTTTAAAACACAACATGAATAATAAATACATCGTTCTGATCTAAATTTATTCAGTAAACTTCTTGTAACATTTCTCAAAGTTATTCATTGAAGTTACTCGTAAGTTCAAGAATTTGTAATTACTTGATTGAAATTCATTATTAGTCTCAAAGTACGGACAGTACATACATAAATGCATTACATCGATCTTTTCTTGATAATTCACAATTCAAAGCAAGCTTTTAATTTTATTTTAGCATAATTTTAAAATCTCATTTTACAACCCAAACAGAAAACTGAATGATTCAGAACCATGGGCAGCGAGTAGGGTTGTCCCGAAATGCATTTTTGACTTTTTTTTTGAAATTTTTATGCATATCGCCCGAAGAATCTTTATAATTATGATTAGATATTTACATAAATTTTTTAAACAATTTTTTATTAATTATTATTATTTAATTCAATTTAGCAAAATTATTGTTTAAACAAATTATTAGTGTGAATAACTATCTTCTTCTATAATTATGCTGGATAGTTTCGGTTTTTTCAAAAATTTTTAACTTTTTGTCCACTTTCCAATTAGGTTGAAGTAATCAATTATTCAAGTTAAAGAAAATAATTTGTTTTAACCCGTTGAAGGCACACTCCTTTCACGCACCATCTACAGGCATACTGGTGCGAATCGGGATTTTCCGTTTTCGAAGCTCGTTATCTCCTTGAAAATTATACATAATTTCAAAATATGGTATGTTTTTCTATGTAAACTTTTATGCAAAATCGAGTGGTGATATTAAAATTTCGAAAAAATTGCACCCTTTTATTATAAATATTACTGTTTTAAAGAAAAATTAAAAATAAAATATATTTTTTTACTTTTTGATGTTATTTTTTAAAGACGCAAAAGAACTAAGTCAAAGTTAATACAAATTAATCTTGAGGTCCTGAGCTTTACTAGAAACAATATTTTATTTCAATAATAGAAAATTTCATATTTTTCATGATGGGTATTTTTGTAGTTAAAACAATCCGCCCGCCTCGCGGGCACACTCTCGTCACGCGCTGCGCGCGCGGCTCGCTTTGCTCGGGAGTTTGAGCGCGCCTAGGGCGCGCGACTGTTGATTCTCGCGCATCGCGCTCGATAATGTATTTCCCTAGCGCTTCGCGCTCGGTCTTTGTATATTCCTCACACTTGTGCCCAGATTTTTTTATATTAAAGGTCAAACCATCAACAACAGTAATTTGGTGATAGTGAATTCTCTTTTGTTGAAGCAAAAAATATTATATATAAATATTAAATTATTATATTATATTAAAAATATTATACATATAAATTAGTGCATCAGTTCTGTTGCGCCCTACCATGTATGTCTTTTTTTATAGGCACTTAATCTTTTTGGTAGAAAATTCAATTGTTTTGTTAAAAATTCAAATATTTAATACAAAATTTATTTTATATCCTCAGAAACTGAATTCTTAAACTAAATCTGAATCAATTTTAAATTGGACTGTATATTAATCTGTTCTTATTTAAAATTCATTTATTTAGTTAAAAATTCGTCTTTTTTGGTAAAACAATTAATTTTTTGGTTGAAAATTACTTTTTTTAAATTAAAATTAATTTTCTACTAAAAAACGATTTTTTAAAAACAAAGTACATAAATTTTTAACTAAAATTACAGTAAAAAGTGGTTAAAGAGTTAAAAATTTTCAAAAGAAACGGCAACTATCTAGCATCAATAAAAAAAGATAGTTATAAACAATAATAATTTCTTTCAATAATTATTTTAGCTAAATTCAATTAATTGTTAACCTACACCAAGTGAAAAATAGAAAAGTAGGTGCAAATTTCAGAAAAACCGCAACCTTCTAGCATTATTTAAATTGAATATTATTTACAACAATAATTATTGTTCAAACATCTAATGTTTAAACATCAAATATGTACCTCACTGTAATTAAAAATTGTACAAAAAGTGGACAATTTTTTTTAACTGGAATTTTCTAGCATTATTCTAAGAGTATATTATTAAGAATTAAGAATAATAATAAATTGTTTAAACAATGTATGTAAACATTTAATTATCAGTATAAAGCCGTATTTTATGTATTAGAAACAATTTATTTAATTAAAAATTTGTCTTTTTTGGTAAAATAATTCATTTTTTTGGTTGAAAATTACTTTTTTTTAAAGTGAAGATTATTTTTCTACTAAAAAACGATTTTTTAACCAAAGTACATGAATTTTTAACTAAAAAATATGAATTTTCGACCAAAAATAAATTATTTTAACTTTTTAATTAGAAAACTAAATTTTGAACCAAAAAATCAAATTTTCAACTAAATAGACCAATTTTCAACAAAATTCATAAATTTACAGCTAAAAAATTTAAATTTTTTAGCAGAAATATAATATTTTAATTTTCACTTAGAAAAATAAATTTTGAACAAAGAAGATAATTAATTTATAAGAAAAGAGTTTAATTTTGAACCAATGAAATT
The DNA here is from genome assembly GCA_010014905.2 of Druon quercuslanigerum. Lineage (NCBI taxonomy): Eukaryota > Metazoa > Arthropoda > Insecta > Hymenoptera > Cynipidae > Druon > Druon quercuslanigerum. The sequence continues at coordinate 8,466 of JAAAKG020146479.1, forward strand.
TAATTTTAAATCTGAAATATGAATATTTAATCTAAATAGACAGAGTTTCAACAAAATACATTAATTTTCAACTCAAAAAGATTTTTTCTGCCCAGAAATAAGTATTACAATTTTTAGTCAGAAAAGTAAATATTCCACAAAACAATTAAATTTTTCACAAAATACATGAATTGTCACCTAAAAAATTTGAATTTTCCATAAAAAATATAATATTTTAATTTTCATTTTGAAAAAACTAAATTTTCAACAACAAAAAATTAATCTTTTACCAAAAAAGACAAATTTTGAACTAAATATATCAATTTTAAATAAAATGAGACAAATATACAGTAAAAATTAAAATAGTTTCATTTTTCTAAAATTACCTGATATGTATGCGGAGCTAGGTTCGTCGATGTTAACAATTTTTAAATTATTTTTTAATTGCCTTGCGCATAGTTTGTTGCTGTAATCGAAGCTGGCGATAAGATTCCTAAAAAGACATTGCTAGAATAAAAAAAAATTTGTATTATCGTAGAATTTATCCTTTTCTATTTTTCATTATTCTATAATTTTAATAAAACAACATTGCTTAATGAAAAGATAAACTTACATACATACCTTTACAAGAAATATTTATAGCGTTCAAAATATAAATAAGTAATTATTTATGTAAATTATACTTACATATACACAAAATGACACTCCTTCACTCAGAAAACCATTTTTATCAAATCTTTCCCGGGCGCGAAATTTAAATATTTATTTAATAATTTTTAATTTAGCGTGATAATAATTTAACAGATTTAACAAAAACAAGTGTATTAACAATGTATTATTGTTTATAACTATCTTATCTTAGATACGTGCTAGAAAGTTGCGTTTTTGCCAAATGAACAACTTTGCTTTGCCTTTTTAGCTATGAGCAAATATTAATTAAAAATTAAAAAGTCGGTGATATTAAAATGTGTCCCACCTACTGCTAATTATTCCATTATTTGTTTTGGGCATAGCATTTTTGTTAAAATTAATATTTTTTACACATAGGAAAAAGAGAAGAAATAATTAATAAAAAAAATAATATTTAAAAAATATACCCACCGCGCGGGAACGTTCTCATTTCGCTCTGCACGCGCGGCGCTTCGTGCCAAATTTGAGCACGCCAAGGGCACGCGGGTACGCTCTTGCGCTTCGCGCTCGTTATGTCCGTTTAATTCGTACACTTCAACTACATATTTTCAAATATCATAAATTTTGTCATTAAATTTGATTTTAAAGTGGGTTCTCAAAGTACATGCGGTTTTTGCGATAATATTCTCATCGCGACACTGACGCTTCGCGCTCGATAATTAGTTTATAGTCAATTCGCTTTGAAAAATAAACTAATTCAGACAAAATTAAACAGCATACAACACGTAGGTATGTTTTTCAATGTAATGTTAATATAAAAACGCATTTTTTTAAATTTACAAAGCACAGCCATTAACCTGTAGGGTTTGATTTCGTTTGCTCAAACTTGAACTTCAGTACTAAGACAACCCTACTTTAATTCTAGAATATTTTAAATTTTTCTCCATTTGAAAAAATTCATCAAGATAATTTGCAGATCTTGTAAAAATCTAATAAAAATAACGGTTTACGGATCTCTTAAAAACAGAAATTATATATTTTTGAAAATGATCTAACTTTTTGAATTTTGGTCTAATTTAGAAATTTAATGACAATTGTTTCGAAATACATGTTATATATAGTAGAAATTTGGATTGATATATTTTAAGCAATCAAAAAATATTATTTGAAAATTTTCAAATTGTTGCGAAGCGTTTTTACCTTTTTAATTTTTATCGAAAGTAAAACATTTATTAGGACAATTTGTAAGTATTTTTGGCATGTACTAGAAAATTTGACAAACATTTATAAAACTCATAAAAAATGTTCGTTGAAAATTTTGAAAAAACTTCAACTTTTTTAATTGTGGTATAATAAAATAATTTAACTACGATATTTTCTAAATATATTTATAATTTTTATATATAGTGAAAACTTTTAATGAAATTTCTTAATCTATCAGAAAAATATATTTTTTTCTATTTTCTGAACATTTGCAAAACTTGGAAAAATATATAACTTTTCTAATTTATATTACATGTATGGTTATGTAAAATAACGTCTGTAAATATTTGAAGAGTTTACTTATTTCTGTACATTTAAGAAAT
>JAAAKG020146480.1:0-10660 GCA_010014905.2 Druon quercuslanigerum
TAATTTTCCATCACTAAACATCACTGGCGACATAATTTGAGGAATCTTAAGATAAAAAAGCGATTGCTTTCGGTCTTTAGATGACCACAGTGGACATTAGTTAATATAATTTTTTTTAATTAATAAAAAATATCGGATGATAAATTTGTATTATCGAGTACTATTTATTCGACGAAATTAGGTCAATTTAACTCAAATATTGACTTTTCAAACAAAGAATTCATAGTCTAGACAATATTTTAAGGTATTTTGTTTAAAACAATTAACGTAACAATGTTATTTTTTTTCTTTAAAATATCTCCTTACATACAGTTTAGCAATGCTGTACATAGAAAAAAAATTCATGAAGATAAACAAAAAAAACGAAAAAGACTACTTTTATTCACTCTTTGCATTAACATACAAGTTTAAACAAAAAACAATCAAAAATCACGCTACATAAATCTCTTAATAATAAAATGCTGAATTTTTCAAAAAAGAATCCAAAATCGGTAAAAAATTTCCAGCTACTAATTATTTTAAATCTTGCTTTTTGCATTCATATCAAAAATATCTCTTTTAGATCCCAGTATTTATATGCACCCTCATATTCTGAGGTTTCTATTAAATTACGTGTAATTAAAGAATAATTTTCTCATAGCTTTGTGGGCTTTGAGATACATATTTTTATCGTAATAATTGCGCTTCGCACTTGATATTTGACGCAAATGTGTAATTGTTTTTTATTTTCCAAATTAACTTAAAATAAATAAAAAACTATCATCATTTCTTTGTGTATTTTCATCCATGTTTCGTTGCTTGATAAAATTATGATATTTGTTTTGTTCCTTTTTGCGTAATTTTGGAATTTTCGATTTTGTGAATAATACTTTCGATAAAGAAAAGTGGAATGAAGAGTCCTATTGAAAAATTGTCACATTTAGGTTTTTAGAATTTTTTAAAAGCTTTTATTTCTCTTCAAGACTTTTTTCGTTTTTTGCGTCGTTTGGTTAAAAATTTGAATGTTGCGGTGTCAAATTTTGAACAATGATACTTCTCTCTCAATCATAAATGATGAGCATGTAGTAAATTATAACAAACTTGTATATATTTTTAGGATCACAATTTTTATTTTTTCATCTTTTCTCGTATGTTGCATAGTTTGACCACTAAATGAAAGTTTTTTTTTTAATTACTTTTTGTTCGATTGAAATTTCAATTTTCGATTTTTCATGAAAATCCAAACTATTTTTAAGAATGGCCTTGATACAAATCAAACAGTAAAATATTTTTCTTGCAAATAAATGTTATTTTTCTGTTGAATCTTCTGGGACTTTAAAAATCCAATGTTTTTTTTTCTCTGACTTTTTTTATATCAGGCGATGTATGAATCAAAAATTTTAATTTTCGATTCGTTCTTAAAATTTTATCAAGGCTATAACTCTGATAATTATGTTTTTATCGTAAAAAGTAAATCGGATAAATTATTTGACTTCCTGAATACTACGAATAGGCGCAAATGAAAATTTAAAAACTAACAATAAGAATAAATTGTACAAAAATGTTGAAAATGCTCTAACTTTGAATTTTCATTCAAAATGTCTCAATAACTAATTTTTCGTTTCTTTTAGAACCTAAAAAAAGCTTTCAAAAGCTCGATTTTATGCGTTCCTTTTTTCGAGACTTATCGTGTTTAGGGACGGATGCACAGACAGACAGTCGTCATCGTCAAAACTTTATTTTCGGATTCAGGGGGTCTCAATACATAGAGATCTGTTTAAAAACATTAGTGTCCAATTGCGAACAATTCGAATACCTAAGTCTGTTGGATCTCGCGCTTCGCGCTCGATAATCTTATTTCTTAGCGCTTCGCGCTCGGATACTTATTCTTTGCATTGGGAATGTTCGAATGACACCTTATCAAAAATGTATATTTTAGATCGCAGTATTTATAAAAACCTTAATGTTCTGAATTTTCTTCTTAATCAAGTATAGGTAAAGATTAAGTTGCTTAAAGCTCTGTAGGATTTGAGGTAGACATTCTCATTGTGAGACTCGCGCTGCGTGCTCGATTTTTGACAAAAATTGGTGAATGCATATTTTCTGAACGACCTTAAAATAAATAAAAAAACTACAATCCTTTTTCAGACATTTTTCTCTACCTCTTATTGTTCTGCTAAGAAAAGAATTTTTGTTTTCATATTATTTTTTATGGATTTTTTACGCGTCTCGTGTCTTTTGGCGTAATACTGGATTTTTTGGTTTTCTGCATATTACTTACGATAAATAAAAACAAAATTACGAATGCTGTTGGAAAATGGTTAAGAAATTTTGTAGGATTTTTCAAAAGCTATAATTTTTCTTTTAGACGTTTTTTCGTAGTTTGCGTCGTTTGGCTATTCTAATTCTTTCCTAATCATAAATGATGAGATTGTAATGAATAATTACAAACTTCGATCTCTTGTTATTTGCAAATCATTTTTTCTATCAATTTTTTCTTGTACCTTTTATCTTTTTCTACAAGTTTTTTCTTTTTATTTTATATTCCATTTTTATTGTTAAAACCAAAACTACGTCCATTAAAAAGTGTTTCACTTCAAATTTGTAGCTCTTTTTCGGGAAAACAATTTTTGTTTAATTTTTTTCAGGATTTTATATGACTTAAAATCTTAGAACTATTGAATATTTAAAGTAAAAAAGGCAAATTCTTTAATAAAAATGTAATAGTAAGACTTTGAATTAAGAAACAAAATAACTTTAAATTATAAAAAAACTAATTTTCTATCAAATAGTTCTTTTTTTTACTAAATTATTGAACATTAAAGAAAAAATGACGAATTTTCTATAGAAAACAGTTGGATTATCAAATGAAAAATATAAAATTTTTATTCAAAAAAGTTAAATTTTACCAAAAAAGACCAGTTTCTAACAAAATACAAAAATTCTCAGGCCAGTATTTAAATTTTAAATTGAATAAGATTTTTTTTTAACAAAATAGTTCAATTTAAAAAAAAATTGAATTTTTAATTTTAAAAACACCTTTTTAACCAAAAAGAAAATAGTTCAATTTTCAATTACCAATGCAATTTCCCAACGACGAATAAAGAAATTTTTAACAAAACATTTGAATTTCTAACGAAAGAGATAAAGTTTTAACTACAATCTTGAATCATCATCCAAAAAAAAGTATTTTAAAGAAAATTGTTTGAACTTAAATCCAATTTGTTACATTTTTAATCGAAAAGATGAATTTTTCAACAAAATTAAAAATTCTCAAACAAAAAGTGAACTTTTGAAGAAAGTAGTTCAACTATCAAACCTAGTTATTAAATTTTTAAACAAAAGTTGAATTTTCAAAGAAAAAGATTATTTTGCTTCAGAAAAACCTCATTTTTACCAACATTTAAGAATTATAAACCAAATAGTTGAATTTAAACTAAAAAAGAACAATTTTGAATGAAAACGATTAATTTACCAGCAAGAAGAGTAATTTTTAAAGATATTCAATCTTTTTAAGCTTTTTATTTTTAATTCCATTTTTATTATTGCAACCAAAACTACCTTTTCTGTTAAAAAGTGATTTACTTCAAATTTGTAGCTCTTTTTTCGGGGAAAAAATTTTAGTTAAATCAATTTTTTTCGTAACCTCTGTCGTTTTTGTAAAATTTTTTTTGTCTTTGAAAGTTATTTTTCATGACTAAAACAAAAAGTACGCGTTCGATCAAAAAAAAATTAATAACGAATTTGAACGAATTTGAAAATTAAATTTTTGATTTCTCATTATTTTTTTTTGCGACCAAAATTTGAATTTTTGATTTTTTAAGAAAATTTTAGAAGCTGTTATGATAATCTTGAAGGGCTATCAAAAATCAATGTTTTTCTTTTCTTCACTGTCTTTCATATTGTGCGTTTTTTGGCTTCGTCTTTTCCAATACCATAAATATCCGTACATACAATTTTTTAATTCAGAATAAAAAGGTCTCAATAATTTTCAAAATGCGGGTACTTTTCAAACTTTCATCGAAAATGGCTGGTTAATGAACTCATCCTTTCCTTTAGGGCCTGAAAAAAGTGTGTTAAAGATCGACTTGATCCCTTTAATTTTTCGAGACATATCGTGTTTACGGATGGACGAACGGACTGTCAGACAGACAGACGCTATCGTAAAAACTTGATATTCGGATTCAGGGGTCTCGAAACGTGAAGATCTGTTAAAAAACTGTGCTGTCAAATTTCCGACAGTTCTAATACTTTCGCAATCATAAATGATAAGAATTTAAAAAAGAGGAGCAGAATAAAAGGTTTAAAGAAGAGGTAAAGAAGCCTTATACGGAAGAACAGATTTGAAAGGCAAGCAATAGAAAGAAGAAGAAGGGAAAAAGTCAACTAGGATATTCATTTTGCAGAATGGAAAAAGTATTTTACGGATTTGATACGAGGAGCAGAGAGGAAAGTTAGGATAGAAGAAAAAGATAGCAGGATAAGAGACGAAGAAGAGGACATAGCACGAGACGAAATAGTTAAGATATTACAACCAAGGAAAGGTAGAAAGGCATCTGATATAAATGATATTCCTAATAAAATCCGGAAAGATGTAGGGAAAGAAATAAAGGAATGGGGACAGATAATGTGCAATAAAATATAAAGAGAAGAGGGGTGGCTAGAGTCATGGAAAGAAGGGTTAGTGTTACTTGTATTGGAAAGAGTAAAGGAAAGGAGTTCACAGATTACAAGGGAGAGATACTGATGAAAAAATTGTATAAAGTATATGTAACTGTTTTATCAGAGTGGTTAAAGAAAGAAGTCAAGCACAAAGAATAGAGCTAGCGAATGAAACAGTGTGTAAGAAACAAATAGGGGTGATGGGCAACATATATGTTTTAAATTATCATATGTATAAAAGTTTCAAAAATACTTTGACCGAGTCGAGATAGAAAAATTTATGGTGAAAAAGGACATACGAGAGAGCTTAATAAATAGAGTTTAGGAAGTGTTTGGAGAGACATAAAGCAGACGCAAGGTAGGAGAGCATGTAGGAGATAGATTCTGGCTAGTGAGAGAAGTAAGGCAAGGATGTTCTCTGCTATTACACTGTTATGAATGTTCAGAAAATTCTAAAACATTTAAGATACTTAAGTAACTGAAATTTACGAAGTTAGGTTGTTGGAAACAAAATTCAGTAACTTTTATAGTAAATTTACTAAATTTGTATCTAACTTTAGAAGCAATTTCTAAAAATTAAAAAAAGTTTCATAAAATTCATAAATTCTAACAGAAATATAAGTTATTGTATTGGAAAGAATGTGATAGCGTTAACAGAACCCTTAGCGGAGAAACAAAACTGTGAATTAAAAAGGAATCGCGCTGACCACAATTTTTTTTTAAATTTTGGGAATTTTATTGGTCAAGGAAAAGTCAGAGATTTAAAGAACGAAAATCAGAACTCCCAAGTGGAATAAATTTGACTTTTTTTCAATTTTCATGTGAAATATGGAAAGGGAAAATGAAAAATTGGTCAGTAGAAAATAGGAGAAAATTACCAATGAAGTTTTGCTGAAAACCTGGTATTATATTTGTGCTCGTAATTTGTTTGCTTTGTATTCATATTTATTTCTTTTAAGTTGCTTTGTCCACAAGATTACCTTTTTAGTTATAAATTTAATTACTTGTTTGATAATTCGACAATTTTGTGACTTTATTTTTAAAACTCATAATTTAATATTAAATGGAAAAAACATAAAGTCAGTTTTGGTTGACAATTCGCCTATTATTCGAAAACTTGTCTTTTTAGTTTTAAAAAGTCATCTATTTTACTAGAAGTTGCATCCTTCTTCGATAAAAAAACAAGATTTGATTTAAAATTCAAGAATCATGTTTTTGTATCATTGTTTTGAATCATGTTTTTGTATAGAAAATTTAACTTTCTTATAGTATAACAATAAAACAATATTTTCAAAAAAGTTATCCTTTCTTATTAAAAGTTAAACTGTTTCGTTAAAACAATCGTCTTTCTAGGTTGAAAATTTATGTATAATCTTTCCAGAAAATATACTTCTTATTTAAAACTTATGTTTTGATGCATAAAAGTCAAAATAAAATCTTTTGGGGATGAAAATTCCATTTTTCTTAAATTTGTATTGTTGACTGAAAAATTCTTCTGCTTAAGTAGAAATATTAGGTTTCTTGGAAAAAGTTTTCCTGTTTTCTTGAAAGTTGATCGTCTCTCTGCTTAAGGATTCAAATTTTGCTGTTGTAAATGTTGGTTCAACGACTTTGTTAGGAAACAATTTTTTGAGCAACACGCATATTTTAGTAGAAAATTCATTCCTTTAGTTAAAGGCTTAACTAACTCGCTACAAATTAATTTTACGCTAAAAATATATATTTTTTGAATAAACATTCAATATGTGCACGCCAAATAAAATGCACTTATTATGTATGAAAAATAAAGTAACATTTTTTTATAAATTTTGTGAAAAAATTCTTTTAAACGTTTAATGTATAAAGACAATATTGTTTGGTAACTAATTTTATTATAAATTTGAATTATAGATTTTTCTTTAAAGTAAAAATTTTAATACGATTATATATATGTGAGCGAAGTTTATTTGTAAATAACTGTTTTATAGAATATACTCAATCAAACAAACGTGAAAAAAACTTCTTATCATACAAGATGGACGATTTGGCTATAACCCCCCGTCCCCCCTCACTAACCGAAAAGTAACAGATCTCCAAGTAAAAACTGCTTTTAACGTTTATACTAATTTTTATTGTATATATAGCGAGTCAAGTTGCCAATATGTCAATATTCTCTGCATGATTGTGTGGTGAACTTTAAACTTTAATAACAAATCAAGAATTAAAATAAAAAAGTGATTTTCAAAATAAATGTTCAAATATGCCTGATTAAATTTTATATGACTTCTAATCCTAGTATTATTAAATTTTTGTGGTAAAAAATGTAAATTTTTTAATAAAAATGTAATAGTGAAACTTTGAATCATAAAACAAAATACTTTTAAATTATAAAGAAAAACTAATTTTCTATCAAATAGTAGATATTTTTACTAAATTATTGAAATTTCAAAACAAAATGACAAATTTTCTATACAAAACAGTTGAATTATTAAATAAAAAATATAAAAATTTTCATGAAAAAAAGTTTATTTTTTACCAAAAAAGACTAGTTTCGAACAAAATACAGAAACTCTCAGACCAGTAGTTAAATTTTAAAATAAATTTGATTATTTTTTAACAAAATAGTTCAATTTTAACAAAAAGTTGAATTTTTAATTTAAAAAAAAACCTTTTTAACCAAAAAGGGAATAGGTCAATTTTCAAATACCAATGCAATTTCCCAACAACAAATAAAGAAATTTTAAACAAAGCAGTTCAATTTCTAACGGAAGAGGCAAATTTTTAACTAAAATCTTGAATCGTTAACCAAAAAAAGTATTTTTAAGAAAATTTTTTAACTTTTTATCCAAGTTGTTACATTTTTAGAAGAAAAATATGAATTTTTCAAGAAAATTAGTAATTTTTAACCAAAAAGTGGACTTTCAAAAAAAGAATAATTTGTTTCTAATTTTAATGAAAGTAGTTCAACTTTCAAACCTAGTTATTAAATTTTTAAATAAAAGTTGACTTTTTAAAGAAAAAGATTATTTTTCTTCCGAAAGACCTAATTTTGAACAACATTCAGGAGTTCTGAAATAAAAAATTAAATTTTTAACTGAAAAAGATGCATTTTAAAGAGAATGTGTAATTTCCTACACAAAAAACTTATTTAAAACTTATTAAAACTTATTTAAAACTTAACTTAATTTACAACTAAAAAAGAACATTTTTGCATGAAAACGATTTAATTTACCACCAAAAAGAAGAATTTTTAAAGATATTCAATCATTCTCAGCTAAAATGTTGAATTTACAACTAAAGCCATAAATTTTTAAATCAAATGTTTAATTTTCTACGAAAAATATTCATCATCTGGAAACTTACTAAAAACTTTACCACATATACTTTTAGTAAGAAAATTCTCGAAATTTTTGAAGATTCATATACGTGTAACTTTACTTTGACTGGGAACCCCCTCTCCCCTTCCGGTTACCAAACCGTAGGATTTGTGAGACCCCCCCTCCCCCCTCTCATAAAGGGGCAACGTAGTTTATGGAAAATTATTATAAATTACGAGGAGGCATTATAAATAATGAATGCAATTATAATATATACATAAATACAGAGAAACTCGGAGATAGTCGCGGTTTTGTGGCTGACCACGAACCTGCCCCAATATAACGGAACCGGTTATAGTCCCTTTTCGAACATAAACAGCCTTTATTTTATCACTCCTAATGTTCAAGGCTATGTGTCTATTCTCGGGATTAATATCTCCGGGCGCGCTATGTCCGAGTTTAAATGCAATTAAAAAATAAGAATAAAGCTTTCTGCGTGAATATTCTGAATCAGGTTTAAAAGTTTTCTTCTTACCAAAACTAATTAAACTTAAAATTAAAGAGAGACAAAATATCATGTAGATCTTCCACTTGGTCCTTTCTAGAGAAAAATGTGCTGCTAGAAATGTACGTACAAAACCAATAAAAATTAAATGAAAGAATTTGTTATCCAAGGATGTTTCATTTATCAGAAATTCGTGCATCTCTTGAAATTCTAAAACAAACAAAAAATTGACGGGATTCATTAGAAACATGAATCATCCTGACAGAATACGCTTTTTCAGACACCTCAGTCTTTGCGGCATTTTAGGAATTCGTTGATGAAAATTTAGAGCTCACAAAATTTAATTCAGCACATCAAGTTGAAAGACACCGATTAAAATGTCGCAATGCCGCTAAATTTCGCGCGAAAGATTTATGTGCAATGATAGCCAGCCAGGTGTTTTTAGCTAGTGTTTTTCCGTGAATGTATGTAATGCTTGTACAAACGGCCGTTATACGATTCAGAGGCAATAAAGTGATTCATATATGTACAAACGCCGTAGTCGATTCGTTTCGCGTGCGGATATCCGCTGACATAATTTATGACGAAAAAGCGCTTCTCACCAGCCGGCTGCTCAGGCATTTTAATTAGCGGCCCCGTTTAATTATCATCCCGTCACCGGTGAAATTTTAGCGGGTGGTTTAGAGTTTGCTACTTTCTACAAACCCTTTACCCAAGTGTGATTATCATTCACCCCCAACCACCAACTCTAGCTTCCCCTTTTTTCTCAAAGAGAATTTTCCATTGTTTGAAAATTCGTAAGTTTCCAATTTTACATTGATTAAGTCACGTGGCTAATTTAAGCAAAAGAAAATCTATTAATCGAGGATGCAGTTGGGTTTTTCAGTAAAAAAAATGATTTTATTTGACATTATCAACTTAAGTTATTAAGCGACAATAATGCATCATGATTTTTTTATTTTGAACAAAATATTTGATGTCGTGAAGTTCAATAAAAATGTACACATTTTTAACATCAAAAATATAATAATAAACTAATTCAACTAATGGCAAAACATTAAAGTAACATGCACAATATTCCCTCTAAAATTAATAAAAAATTAATGTTTTGCTTCTTGAATAATTTACGGGATATCACATGCAGAAGAGATTTTTTAATCGAAAATTGGCCTAAAAGATTAAATTTTCCGTGAAATATCTCGTGTTTTGTACACTTTAAATAAAAGTTGCACCTATATTAGTTAAGGCAGTCTAAATTTGCCGGAGAGTTACAAAAAATGCTGTAGCTCTGATAGACACTGATAGGTGTTCCTATACATGCCTCTAATTTACAGGATATTTGTAATAACAGAAAATAATTAAAGTCATTTTATGATAAGATAGAAAATAATTTTTTTTTTTAATTTTTAAAATATTTTTCTGAAAAAAGATCTTTTAACAATCACTCCACTGGGAAACGAACCACAAAACTTTCGATTGTTAGAAGATATTTTTTCAGAAAAATATAAATTAACAAAGTTTTTAAAATTATTTTCCATCTTGTCATAAAATGATGTTAATTATTTTCTGTTATTACAGATATATTGTAAATTACTCGTATAATAAATGCAGCGTCTAGATTCAGATCTAGCTTAAGAAGTTCTGTGGTTCATTTCCCAGTGTGGCGATTGCTAGAAGATCTTTTTGTCAGAAAAATATAATTCCTGTTTTTGAAATTTTTTGTCAATTGTCATGGAAAATTAAACTACAATAAAATATACAAAAAAATTACAAAACTGTTTCGAAAAATAAAAAAATGGCACTTTCCTATAATTTTGGGTTTAATTTATGTACAGATTACTGTAAAAATGGTTTCAGGTCTTCGTATTTTTTTATAGAAATTTTTCCGACCGGGTTTTTTTTCAAGAAAGCGGCGACGATTCGGCGGAGGACTTTAAATTTTCCGTTATTTTCGGTTTTCCGGGTCAAGTTTTTTAATTTTCTCATTCAACTAAAAATTGCTGCTACACACAAACATTTAGTTTGATTTACGAGGTTTATTCTGAACATCCTTTCACACAACAGAGCATAAAGAGCATGATACATCAATTCAATTTTCCACTAAAAATATCAATTTCCAACAAAAGTTGGAATATTTAAGCTTTTAATTGTTGATCTTAGGTTTATTAACCAGGAAATATTTAATTATTAATTTTAGATGTTAATTTTGTTTGTCTAC
>JAAAKG020146481.1:0-10660 GCA_010014905.2 Druon quercuslanigerum
CGGTAAAGGTACATAGAAAAATTTGCAGAGGTACCGGCTCAGGGATCGAACCCCGGACCTCTGAGGTGAAGTCCGAGCGTCTAACCACTGAGCCATAATGACTCATTAAAAAAAGAATTTTCACTCAAGAAGAATGAATTCTCAACAGAAAATATAATAGTTGATATTTAAATCCAAAAAGATTTTTATTTAATAGAAAATAATTCAATAAGTTTATTTTCAATTTTTCAATATTTTTTTTCGAAATGTTAGAAACTCCTTTGAAATTATTTAAAATTTGTTTAAATATTTTCTTAAAATTAATTCTTCAAGATAAAAATCACCATAAAATCTTCCAGATTCTTCTTTTTTAAATTTAAAAATCTTCTTCTAAAATATTTAAAAAAATTTATGATAACAAATCAACAAATAAAATAACTTAGTTGAAAATTTTGATTTGTTAAAATTGCCTTGATTCAGATATGTCAAAAAAACATAATTTTTTTAATTGATAGGATTTTTGAAAACTCCAACGTTTTGAAAAATCTTTGAAACTTACAAAAATTGCACTAAATTTTTCCAAATTTTTTTCGACATTTGTAGAAATCTTTTGCAAGGTTTTAAAAACCTTTTTAAAATTTCTTTCAAAATTTATCGTTGAAAATTAATTTTTCAACATAATAAAAATTTCTGAGGATTCTTAAAAAAAGTTCTTTTTTCTGAAGCCTTATAAACTTTTTAACAAGCTTCAACATCTTTTACGAAATTTTCCAAAATTTATATTTTTACTTGAATGTTTGTAAATTTTTTCAAATTTCGAATTAATTTTAATTTTCCAAAACTTGTCTTTAAATTCTGAAAAATATAAAAAATGCCTGAAAATCTGCTAGATTGTTTTGACAATTTGGAAATCTTTTGAAATGTTTTAAAGTCCTTTCAAAAATTCACTTAAAATTAACTTTTTTAAATCAAAAATCAGTTTAAATTATCCCATGAATTAAAAAAAATATTTTTTATTACGGTGAAACTTTTTAAAACACTTAAAAAGCTTCAAAACTTTTATATAGAAATATTCAAAAATAACATTTTTTCCATTTTTAAAAATCTTTTAAAGTTTTAAAATAATTTTGAGTATTTTTAAAAATTGTAAATATCTCTTAAACTTTATCGAATATTTTATAGATTATTATTCTAAATTATTATTTTCGAAATTTTAACAAATACTTAAAAATATTTTGCAATCTTTGTCCATTTCCGGTTACAATTTATCTATCAAAATAAGAAAAAAACCGTTTAAATTTTCCCAGGAATTTTAAGAAATTCTTTTTTATTTCCTTTAAACTTGTTTAAATTCTCAAAAAACTTCTTCAATTTCGAAATAAAAATCGAAAATAAATATAAAACTGATACTAGAATATGATTTATTTATTATTTATTATTAAATTAATCAGAAATTAAAGCAGAAATTAAACTTTTTTAAATAGAAAATTCGTCTTGATGGTTTGAAAATAATTTTTTGGACAACAAATTATATTTTTTATTTAAAAATGAATTTTTATTTAAAATTTATCTTTTTCTGCAGAAATTTAATTATTATGAATAGAAAATTCGCCCTGTTTTTTGCTTTTAAATTACTCTATTTTTTGACTGAAATAACAACTATTACATTTTTTATTAAGAATTTTTTTTTAATTAAAAATTCAACTACAATTAAATAATGTAATTTGCTAATGATCTATTATTTCAGTTGAAAATTCATCTATTTGGAACCGGGAACGCCATTTTTCACTATTAACGCTCCACTCGGGAATAGTGGCGTTCCTGGTTCAAATCCGGACCGAGGTAGATTTTTTTTCTCGTTTCTTCAGAAAACTATTTGACCATTATTTGAAAAATCTAACATCAGAAATAAATTTTCAAGCAAAAAAGACGAATTTTGAACAGAATAGTTAAATTTTTACAAAAAAGATGAATTTTTAGCCAAAGAAGTAGATTTTTAATTTATTAATTCAGATTTTAACCAAGTAGTAACATTTGATACAAAAAAAAATAAATTCTCAAAAACGAAAAGTCTAATAGATGATATTTTAACCAAAAAATATTTTAATTTGAAATAAGAAGCACTTGAATTTTCAACAAAATAGAAAATTTTTTAACCAAAAAGTTGTAATTTCAACAATAAAAGCAAAAAACAAACGTTCAATAAAAGATTTAAATTTTCAAGCAAACAAGACGAATTTTCATAAAAATAGTTGGATTTGCACACAAAAAAAAGTTTTAACTTAAATTATTAATCTTAAACCGAAGAAAATAATTGTTAACTTAGTATTTTAAATTTGAAGCAAGTAGTAAAATTTGCAATAAAAAAAGATGCATTCTAAAAAACGAAAAATCCAATAGTTGACATTTTTACTATAACAAATTGTAATTGAAAAAAACAGTTGAATTTTCAACAAAATACAAGAGATTTTAATTAAAATGTTGTAATTAAAAATTGACTGATTTAATTAGTGGGAGTAACATTCAAAATTACTGTATTTTCTTTGTTAATAATTTATTATTTTTTAAATTAAAAATTCAAAAAGTAATAAAAAATTTTGTTGGGTAATGATTGATGATTTTCATTGAAAATTCATCTATTTGGTTAAAAGAGTAATAATTGTATTCAACATTCTATTTTTTTAAATTAAAAATAAATTTTTATAACTGAAAATTTAACTATTTCATGCTTTGTTGAAAATGGATATTTTTAGACAAACATTTAACTATTCGATTGAGATTTCTTGATATTAATAATTAATAATTTCATATAAAAGCTTATTTCTGTGGATTATAATTTAATTACTTTGTTAAATATAAGTTGTTTTTTCGGTTGAAAATTAACTTTTTTAATTATAAATTTTATTTCATTTTTTTTTAAATTATTATTATTTTATTATTTTAAATTTTATTTTTGGTTGAAAATTTAACTTCCTGTTTGAAACTTATGTATGTTTTTTTAATGGAAAAAATTGACTTTCAAGCCAAAAGGACGATATTTCAACTAAAAAGTTACTTTTTAACTAAATTTTTAATTTTTGCCAAAATAGTTTAATTTTTATGAAAATACGTGAATTATCAAAAATTAAATTTCTGACAAAAAAATACGAATTTTCAACAAAAGACTTAAATTTACAACACAAACATTAATTTTCAATCAATTATTTGAATTTTATAGCAATTTATTTAAATATTCAATTAAAAAATTTTTATTTTAAAAAGATATAAATTTTCAAACAAACAGATGAATTTTTGGCTAAAATAATGACTCATTAAAAAAAGAATTTTCGCTCAAAAAGAATGATTTCTCAACAAAAAATGTAGTAGTTAATATTTAAATTCAAAACGATTTTTTTTAACAGAAAACATTTGAATAAGTTTGTTTTCAATTTTTCGATATGCATTTTCGAAATTTTAGAAAGTCGCTTAAAATTTCCTAAAATCTGTTTAAATGTTTTCTTAAAATTAATTCTTAAAAATAAAAATCGCGTCAAAATCTTCCAGATTCTTTTTTTTAATTTTAAAATCTTCTTCTAAAATATTTTTAACAATTTATGATAACAATTCAACAAATAAAATTGCTTGGTTGGAAATTTTGATTTTTTTAAATTGCCTTGATTCAGATATGTCAAAAAAACATAATTTTTTAATTTATAGGATTTTTGAAAATGTTAGGAAAAATTCGAAACAGTTACAAAGATTTAAAAAAATTGCACTTAATTCTTTCAAATTTTTTTCAACATTTATAGAAATCTTTTGAAAGGGTGTTAAACCTTTTAAAATTTTCTTTCAAAATTTATCGTTCAAAATTAATTTTTCAACATAATAAAAATTTCTGATAATTTATATTTTTATTTGAATCTTTGTAAATTTTTTGAAATTTTAAATTAATTTTAATCATTTCCAAAACATTTAAGACTTCTGCTAGATTGTTTTGACAATTTTTGAAAACTTTTTAAAATCAAAAAACAGTTCAAATTATCCCATGAATTTAAAAAAATACTTTTTATTATGGTGAAACTTTTCAAAACACTTCAAAAGCTTCAAAACTTTTATTTAGAAATTTTCCAAAATGTAAATTTTTTTAACTTTTTAAAAATCTTTTATAGTTTTAAAATCATTATGCATCTTTTTAAAACTTGTAAATACCTCTTAAACTTAATCGAATTTTTTATAAATTATTATTTCAAATTCAATTTTCGAAATTTTAAGAAATACTTAAAAATGTTTTGCAATATTGGTTCATTTTCTCTTAAAGTTTATCCATATCAAAATAAAAAAAGCAGTTTAAATTGTTCCAGAAATTTTAAGAAATTCTTTTTTGTTTTCTTCAAACCTTTTAAAATTCTTAAAAAACTTCTTCATTTTCGAAATTTTCAGAAAATTCCAAATTACACCTTTTAATAATTGGAAAGAATAAATGAATTTAAACGCTAATCGAATTTGATTTTGTCTAATTCGACGGCCGCTAACAATAAGGTTCTATCTCGTCGGCCAATTCAAAAAGGTTCTATCTCGGGTGCCAATGCAAAAAGGTTCTATCTCGGCGCCCGATGCAAAATGGTTCTATCTCAGCGTTCCGTACAACAAGGTTCTATCTGAGCATTATTCCGACGGCTCAGATAGAACCCTGTTGCACGGAACGCTGAGATAGAACCTTTTTGCATTGGCCGCCGAGATAGAACCTTTTTGAATTGGCCGACGAGATAGACCCTTATTGTTAGCGGCCGTCGAATTATGCAAAATCAAATTCGATTAGCGTTTAAAGAATAAACACAAAAGTGAAAGGTTTTATGGCGAATAATAAAATAAAATTCAATTTAAATGATATTGCATTCGACTTTTTTATTTATTCATTATTCCTGTATTTTTCATTAATTAATTCTCACCAATTATTAAAAGGTGTAATTTGTAATTTTCAGAAAATTTAAAAAATGAAGTGGTTTTTTGAGAATTTTAAAATGTTTCAAAAAAGTAATAAAGAATTTCTTAAAATTCCTGGGAAAATTTTTAACTGTATAGATAAATTTTAAGAGAAAATGGAGAAAGATTGCAAAATATTTTTAAGTATTTCTTAGAATTTCTAAAATGATAATTTAAAATAATAATTTAAAAAATTTTTGATATAGTTTAAGACATATTTACAAGTTTTAAAAAAAGTCATCTATTTGGTTACAAGTGTAATAATTTTATTTAACATTTTTTTTTTAACAATAATTTTTATAACTGAAAGTTGAACTATTTCATGCTTTCTTGAAAATTGATATTTTCAGGCAAAAACTCAACTATTCGATTGAGTTGCTCTTTCCGGCCGGAGGGCACAAAAAGAAATTTTCAACAAAAAAAAAAAAACAAATTACAGTGAAACCTTGAGACTGGGTCAGTTTTGAGACTGGAGGAGGTGGGGAAATACCCGAATAGAGTGCTGTTTCAGTAGAAAACGCTTTTGTTTGTTCATGCCTGAGCGACCGCCGCTCACCCCGCGCACCTCCTTTTACTCCTACTTGCGGCGCAGCGTCAGTTCTCGGAAGAACTATATCAGGGGGCCCTATATCGAGGTTTCACTGTGTTTGAAAAAATATTTTATTAAATTTTCGAGCAAAACAAAGAATTTTGAACTGAAATTATGAATCTTAATTTAAAAAAAGGACTTTTCAACAAAATGGTTGAATTATCTACAAAGAAATTAATCTTTTACCAAAAGAGATCAATGCTCAACGATAAAGGTTATAGTTGATATTCCTACAAAGAAAAATTTAATTTTAAATCAAAAACAGTTTAATTCAACCAAAAAAAGAGAATTGTTTAGTTTTCAACAAACTAGATTCCTTTTAGATAAAAAATTCGTTGGTTCGAAGTTAAAGTACTTTCTTTCAAATTTATTTTTTTGGTTAAAGATTCATAATTTTAGTTAAAAATTCATCCCTTTGGCTGCAAATTGAACTACATTGTTGAAGATTAGTTGTTTTTTTAAAAAAGAAGTTTTTAACTGAGACACTAACAGTTTGGTTGAAGATTAGTTTTTTTCGTTTAAAAATGATTTTTTAAACTGAAACATTAACTTTTTTATTTAAAATTTAACAGTTTTGCTAAAAATTAAATTTTTATTTGATAATTAACCTCTGAGGGTACAAATTGAAATAATTTATTGAAGATTCGGTTTTTATTGTTTTTAAAAATACATTTTTAAACTGAAAAATTAAGTATTTGGCTAAAAATTCAATAGTCTGGTTAAAAATAAATTTTTTTGGTATAAATTCAACTGTATTGAACAAAATAACTTTTTTTGTTTGAACATTCAATGATTTGGTAGAAAATGAAACTGTAGTGTAGAATTTTTTTTTAAATTAAAAATTCGTCTTTTTTGTTAGAAAATTCATTTTTTTTGTCAAAGATTCAACTATATTATTAAGAGTTTATGTATTTTATTGAAAATTCGTCCTATTTAATATAAAATTAATCTTTTGTTCATTACTTTATTTATTTGAAAAAAAATTAAACAGTTTTGTAGAAACTCGTTTTTTTGACTCGAAAAATAAAGATTATGTATAATTTTGTTTCTTTAATGAAAATTTGTTTTTTTTTCGTTAGTTTATTTTTAATTTATTTTGACTTAAAAATTTTACAGTTTTGATAAAGTTTTTTTTTCTTTTTTTCTGAAAAATATTTTTTAGTTAAAAATTTAATTACATGATAGAAAATGAAACTGCTTTGTATAGAAATTTCGTTGTTTTAAATTGAAAATCAATGTTTTAAATGAAAAATACCCTATTAAATTTAAGATTAAAAATTAATTTATTTTACCTTAAAAATTAAACTATTTGTTTAAAAATGTATTGAGATATTAATATTTAATGATTTGGTAAAAAATGTATTTATTTTAGTTTGAAAATTCAACTGCTTCATTGAAAATTTATGTAATTTATTGAAAGTTGATCTTTTTTTATAAAAAAATCATCGTTTTGGTCAAAAAATATCTGTTTAGTGATAATTCAAATATTTGATTAAAAACTCAATAACTTACTTGGTAATTTAACTATTTCGAAGAAAGCTCATCTTTTTGTCTAAAAAAATCTACATTTTTTATGAAAATTTTTTCATTATCTGTAAAATATCTCTTGGTTAAAAATAAAACCATTTTTTGGTTAAAATGTCATGTGTTTAATTTTAAATTCATCTTATTTCGTAAAAAAATAAAATAAAAATCTTTTCTTGTTTGAAATATCCAGATTTTCTGTCACGAGTACATCTTTTTTGGTTGAAAATTCAACTATTAGGTAGAAAGTCACGCCTGAGTGAACACCGCATACTCGCCCGCAGCACCTCTCATCCATCCAAGCGGTGGGGCGTCAATTTTCTGAAACTCTAAATCCAGATTCGCCTGTATGTTGAAATAAAATTAATCGAGAGTAATTTTTAGAGAATAATTTTTTTATTTGGGAATAAATAGAAAATTATGTTTACATTGTTTTTTTTCATTCAATCTTATTGTTTTGGTGGCGTTTTTTTAAATTTGTCGAAACATAAACGATTTTTCAAAATTTGTGCACGAGAAGGCTTCGCAGATGTTTGTGCAACATTTGGTTTCAGTGATGAATCAGGCAGATCCAGGGGTTCGAATGGTAGATAATGAGGGTCCCCGGATAAAGGTTTAAATGGACGTTCAATCGGCAGAAAAATATTATCTTGACGAGGATCATTAGCATTATTATTATTATTAATAATATAATTATTATTATTAATAATATAATGATTATTATTAATATTATTATTATTATTATTATGTTGATTATTGCTACTGCTTTCTCCAGGTCCCTTCATTGGCTTCATTAACTCAGCACCTAATTTTGTGAGAAGAAAATAAATTTTTATTTATTTTTTGTACATTTGAATAATGCCTTTTTTGGGGAGCTTAAACATAAGGGTGGTTCAAAAATTCATTTGATTTTTTTTTCTTTGATTATATCGCCCCCGAATTTGTTGGAATCTACAAAATAATATTATGTTTTTGTTGTTGAACAAAACTGTCAAATTTCAGAAAAAATCGCAACTTTCTGGAAATAAAATAAAATATTTGTTATAAAAAAAAATTTTATTTTTTAAGCCATTATGTTTTTCTTACATTGCAGCAATTATTGATCGGTTGTTCTAATTGTAAGTAAAAAGTTCGAAAAAGTGGAAAATTAAAAAAAACCGTAACTTTCAAGTTTTAATAAGAGAGAATATTTTTTAAAAATTATAATAATAAATTATGTAAACAATTATTTTTGTTAACTTGAATTAATCTCAATCTTACTTTCATTGAAAAGTGAAAAATTTAAGACAACACGACAATTTTCTAGCATTATTCTACGAGAATATTATTATAAATAATTATCAATTATAAATAGTTTAAACAATTATTTATATTAAATTGAACTGATTATTGCATCTCTCTAACTAAAGAAAAGAAAATAAGTTGTAAAATTAAGAAAAAAACATAATTTTCTAACTCCATTCTAAGAGAAAATTCCTTAAAAAATAATAAATTGTTTAAACAATTTACGTAAGCAACAAATAATCAGTATGAATTAATATTTCATGTATTAAAAACAATTTGTATTTTTTTTATGCTTAGAGCCCAAAACACAATTTTTCACTTATGGGGTTTTTTAGACCCTTATGGGGCGATATATAAAAAAATATTATAAAATTGTGTTGTACTGTTAATTATAAAAAAAGTGTTGTATTTCAACTCAATTCACAGAACACTGACGATTCTAAATAAAATGTATAAAAACAGTTTTTTTTCTGTTGCAAAATACTTCATGGGGTTCAATAAACTTGTAAATAAAATTTAAACAAATCTTTTTTAGTTAAAAATTATATTATATGGTTGAAAATCGAGGTAAGTCGAATCTGGATTTAGTGATTCTAAATTTATTTATTTAAATGTTTGTTTATATTTATTCATCCAGCGGGAATCGATGAGGAGCTGCGGAGGGAAATGCAATGTTCACTCATGCGTGACAAAATGATATTTTTTGTTAAAATTTGAACTATTTAACTTAATTTTGAATTCTTTGTTTACAATTCGTTTTTTTTCAAGATCGATCATTTTAGTTTAACCGAAATACCAAAATTAGGTATTTTTGTTGAAAATTCGTCTTTTTTAGTAGAAAATCAATTTAAACATTTTTTTTTAAACTGTTTTATTTCATGATTCAAGTGTTGAAATTTCGTATTTTTTTTGAAATCAATTGTTTCTAATTTTAATTAAAATGCTTTTTGCTGGAAACGTCAAGTATCAATTTTTTTTATTAAAAATTCGTTTCCTTATGTCCAAAATTCAATTTTAGTAGAAAATTCAACTATTTGATTAAAAATGTATGAATTTTATTAGAAAATAGTCTTATTTATTAACAAATTAACTTTTTTGATACAAATTCAGCTATTTTGTTAAAAATACAATTTTTTGGTAGAAAATTCTTTTTTTTTATTTGAAAATCTATTTTTGAACAAACTTTATAAATTTTGGTTTAAAATGAAAAATATTCTTTTTTGATTAAGGACTTGACTATTTTGTTAAAAATTTATCATATTTGGTTCAACTAAACTGTCTTTTATATAAAATAAAAATATATTTTTTTTGAAATATCAAATATTAAATTTTTTATTAGGAATTTATCTTTCTTAGCTAAAAATTTAATTATTTAGTAAAAAATTAACTTTTTTGGTTAATTTTGGTTTATTAAAAATAATTTTTTTTTGTTTGTTTTTGAAATATCAATAATGACATTTTTTACTGAGAATAAAAAAAATTAAAATTCATATTTTGTTGCGAATAAGTCAACTGAATTTTTTTTTAATAAAAAATATTTTCTCTGAAAATTTGTCTTTTTGATTTAAAAGTTAATTTTTTTAGTATAAATAATGCTTCTTTTTTTTTTAGAAAAAATGCAACTTTTTTGTTGAAAATAAACTGTTTCCTAGAAATTTTACTTTTTCTGTAAAATGCTTATTTTTGTGTTGAAAAATGAATTCAACTATTTTGTTAAAAATTCATCCTTTTTTTTTATTAAAAAAATTAATCTTTTTCGATTGAACATTCAAATTTTTTTTCGTCGACTTATTTTTTGTTAAAAAATTCATATTTTTATCTTGAAAAGTCAACTAGAATTTTTTTTGGTGAAAGTTCAACAATTTTTGTTGTTAAACATTTTTTTTTAAATGAAAATGTATCTGTTTTAAAAGAAAGTTAATCTTTTTTGGATAAAAATTAATTTTGTTAAAAGTTCATCCGTTTTGGTTAAAAATGTGTCTTTTGGGATTGAAAGACCCATTTTTTCATAAAAACTTATTTATTGTTTCAAAATTCTTATTTTGATCGTAAAAAGACAACCGAAATCTTTTTTATTTTTAAATTCAACTATTTTTTCAAAATTTATCTTTTTATTAAAAAATTCATCTGTTTTATTGAAAGCATAATTTAAAAATAATAAAAATTCAAATTTTTAGTTAAAAATTATTATTCTTTGCTTAAGTATTTAAATATTTAGTTTGAAACATTTTGTTAATTCACTGTGTTAAGAAAAAAATTTTTATTTTTGAAACATTTATATTTTTACTTGAAAGTTTATCTCTTTGGTTGAAAGTGTAATTA
>JAAAKG020146482.1:8840-32586 GCA_010014905.2 Druon quercuslanigerum
CAACAAAATACTTAAATTTTTAACCAAATCAAAGAACAGAATTCCCCGTCATTTCCCGATTCATAAACATTTTTCACTGTCAATGAAATTTTACAAATCTACCTCTAGCCCCAACATTTTTTCCATTTGAAGTAATAATAACTCAGCTGCAAATTAAACACTTAAAGTGGAACTATTGAATTTCAAAGTTTAAATTTTCAACAAACAATTTAATTGTCAACTAAAATATATTTATTTCCAAACAAGAAAATTATTTTTTGAACAAGAAGATTAATTTTTAAACAAAAACGACGAATTTTCAACGTAATACATGATTTTTTAAGCAAATAGTTGAATTTTCAAATTAAAAAAACAAATTTCCAACTAAAGAGATTGATTTCCAACTAATAAACTGCATTTTCAAGAAAGTATTTCATACGAAAAAAAGTTAAATTCGTAATACAATACCTTAAATTTCAAACAAATTGTTGAATTTTTAATGAAAAAAGATCAATTTTCAACCAAAAATAGAATAGCTAAATTTACAATTAAACGGAAATTAGTTTTTAGCGAAATAGTTAAATTTCCAACCAAACAGAGATGAATCATTAACCAAAAAAAAATTTTAAAGTAATTATTTCAACTTTCAACCATGCAATTTAATTTTTACCAAAAAAAGATCAATTTTAAACAAAATATAACTCGAATTTTCAACAAAATACTTAAATTTTTAACCAAATCAAAGAACAGAATTCCCCGTCATTTCCCGATTCATAAACATTTTTCACGGTCAATGAAATTTTACAAATCTACCTCTAGCCCCAACATTTTTTCCATTTGAACTAATAATAACTAAGCTGCAAATTAAACACTTAAAGTGGAACTATTGAATTTCAAAGTTTAAATTTTCAACAAACAATATAATTTTCAACTAAAATATATTTATTTCCAAACAAGAAAATTATTTTTTGAACAAGAAGATTAGTTTTTAAACAAAAACGACGAATTTTCAACGTAATACATGATTTTTTAAACCAATAGTTGAATTTTGAAATTAAAAAGACAATTTTCCAACTAAAGAGATTGCTTTCTAACTAATAAACTGCATTTTCAAGAAAGTATTTCATACGAAAAAAGTTAAATTCGTAATAAAATATCTTAGTTTTCAAACAAATTGTCGAAATTTCAACCAAAAAGATGAATTTTCAACCAAGAAGAATAATTTTCTACCAAAAAAAAAGAAGAAATTTCACCAAAATAGTCGTTTTTTCAATAAGAAAACATGAATTATCGATGAAAAATTCAATAGTTTATATTTTAAAGTAAAAAATATTAATTTTAAATTCTCTAAATATAAAAAATTAAGGAAATTCGAGGAATCTAGAGAATTCAGGAAATTTGAAGTCAGAAAATTTATGTTTTTCAGTGAAACTAATGTTCTTTAAATTCGTTTTTTCTGTTAAGATTCATTGATTTTCAACTAAAAAATGCATTTTTAATAAAGTATTTCAACTTTTAAACAAGCAGTTAAATTTTTTGACGAAAAGATTAATTTCATAAGACAAAAGTTAAATTTGTAATAAAATACCTTAATTTTCAAACAAATTGTTAAATTTTCAACTGAAACGATCAATTTTTAATTAAGAATAAAATATTTTCATTTTCAGGCAAAAAACTGTATTAAAAAAATTAATTTATAATGGAATTGTAAAATTATAAAAAGTTAAAGTTTCAACGAAAAAAGATCAATTTTTAACCAAAAATAGAATAGTTAAATTTCCAACCAAAAAGAGATGAAACATCAACCAAAAAAATAATTTTAAAGAAAGTATTTCAACTTTCAACCATTTAATTTAATTTTCACCAAAAAAGATCAATTTTAAACAAAATGAAAATCGAATCTTCAACAAAATACTTAAATTTTTCACCAAATAAATGAATTTTTTACTAAACTAAAGAAGAAAAAAGAAGTTTTTGATCGAAAATTAAGTCTTTTTAATCAAATTAATGCAGGTACCATATTTCTTAGATTTTAAAAGCCAAATTAGTTTTCATTTTAAAACAGGGCGGCCCCGTTTTAATCAAAGAACAAAATTCTTGGTCATTTCGCGGACATTTCCCGATTAGAAACCATTTTTCGCGGAAAATGAAATTTTACAAATCCAACTCTAACCCAACCATTTTTTCCATTTGAAGTAATAATAACTAAGCTTTAAATTAAACACTTAAAGTGGAACTATTGAATGTAAAAGTTTAAATTCTCAACAAAAAATGTAATTTTCAAGTAAAATATATTTATTTCCAAACAAGAAAATTATTTTTTAAACAAGGAGATTAACTTTCAAACAAAGACGAAGAATTTTTAACGTAATACATGATTTTTTAAACAAATAGTTGAATTTTTAAATTGAAAAGACAATTTTTCAACTAAAGAGATTGATTTCCAACTAATAAACTGCATTTTCAAGAAAGTATTTCATACGAAAAAAGATAAATTTGTAAAAAAAATACCTTAATTTTCAAACGAATTGTTGAATTTTCAACGAAAACGATCAATTTTTATTGAAAATAAAATATTTTAATTTTGAATAAAAAAAAAAGTATGGAAAAAAAGAATTTTTAATGGAATAGCTAAAGTTTCAACGAAAAAAGACTAATATTCAAACAAAAATAGAATAGTTAAATGTTCAGTTAAACGAAAATTAATTTTCCACGAAATAGTTCAAATTCCAACCAAAAAGAGATGAATCATCAACCAAAAAATAATTTTAAAGAAAGTATTTCAAGTTTCAATCATGTAATTTTATTTTCTACCAAAAAAAGATCAACTTTACACAAAATATAAATCGAATTATCAACGAAATACTTAAATTTTTAACCAAATAAATAAATTTTTCACTGAACTGAAGAAAAAAAAAGAAGTTTTTGATCGAAAATTAAGTCTTTTTAATCAAATTAATGTAGGTACCATATTTCTTAGATTTTAAAAGCCAAATTAGGTTTCATTTTAAAACAGGGTGGCCCCGTTTTAATCAAAGAACAAAATTCCCGATCATTTCCCGGTTTGCAAACATTTTTTACGGTAAATGAAATTTTAAAAATCCAACTCTAGCCCCAACATTTTTTCCATTTGAAGTAATAATCACTAAGCTGCAAATTAAACACCTTAAGTAGAACTCTTGAATTTAAAAGTTTTAAAACTGAAGTTTAAAAGGTTTTTTTTCAAAAATTTTCTATTCTAATGTTCAATAATTTATACGTATAAAATGGAAGCTACTTTTCAACTAAACAATTTTAAATTAAATGCAGGTAAACGGTCAAATTAAAAATTATAAGCTTTTATAAATTTAGCTTCAGTTCCAATAATATAAATCCAGGTTATCATTTTTAATCCTCTAAATTAAAGTATCAATCATATAATTTAAAAAGTTTCGAAATTATATCATTTTAAACAGTTTAAAACTAGAAACATTCAAAGTTGAATGATAACATTTTTTTGAGAAACTGAACACTTCTTAAATTAAAAGTAAAATTATTTTTATTTTAAATAGTTGAAAACCTCATAAAATGATTTAAAATTATATTTCAAACTCTTGAAACATTTACATGTCGTCTTACATTTTTTCAAATTTTAAATTATTTTGTTTTATTTTTTCAGAACTTCTAAACACCTTTGAAATTGATTCGAATTTTTTCTAACCTTTTTTTTTTAATTTTTTGTTTCATATCCTGCCAAATTAAAAAAAAATTTTTGTTCAAATCTCGTAAATCTTTCTACATTATTCAAATTATTTTTAAATTTAATTTTTGAAAGTAATTTTCAATTTTCCTATGAATTTTTTTATTCTTCTAAATAAAAAAATCTGCCAAAATCTATATTTGGTTGCAATTTAGCCTGTGGAATATTTGCATCGAAATTATGGTACGAATAGCCGTAATTGAATTTTTTCAAATATTAAGTAATTGTTCTTTTTCTCAATTAAAAATTTTTTAATTGAATGGTTTAAAAATTAAATATTTTAGATTCAAATAATTTGTAACATTTAATAAAAGCTTTTAATTATGATTCTATTATTTTGAAGTTATTTTAAAATTGAAAATAGTTTGTAAAGTTTTATTCGAGCCTTAACATTTTTTTAACTAATAAGACTTTCTAACTGAAACAGTTTAATTTTTACCTTAAAATCTGGACATTCTAAAATTGCAAAATAATTCCGAATCGTATTGTAAAATCAATTATTATTCACTTTAAAAATTGTAAAATACAATTCAATTTTAAAAATCATGAATTATAATTTATATTCACAACTGATCAACTAAAAATGTTTTTTTTTTTATTAAAAATCTTAGATTTTAAACACTTATAATTTGTAATTGTTTAAGTCTTTAAAACTGCTTTTTAAAATTCTTTAAATTCAAATGTACGCTTAAAAATTAAAAATCTAAAATGAAAAACCATTAAATAATGATTTAAAAAACAGTTAAAATCTAAGTTGGACAGATTTTTTTTCTAAAAACTTGCAAAATTCCCGAAAAAAAAAATTAATTTCCTGTCATTTCCTGATTTTCCCGGTCTCATAAAATTCCCGATCATTTCCCGTTCCAGCGGCCATCCTTCAAAAAAATAGTTTAATTTTCATCTAAAGAGATGCATTTTCAACAAAGGAGTTTAGTTTTCAAAACATAAAGTAGATTTTTTCAGAAAATATTTGACTTTTATCCCCGAAAGAACGAATTTTTACGAAAAACATTAAATTTTAACCACGAAAGATGAAGGTACAGAACAAAAAACAATTTCAAGCATACAGTTTTTTTTGCAACCAGACAGTTGAATTTTCGAGCAAAAGAAACAAATCTTTGAGAAAAAGTTGAACCTACAATTTAGAGAGATGAATGTTCCAAAACACAATTGAATTTTCGACCTTTTTAACGGAATAATTTAATTTTCAAGGAAATAATTAAATTTTACACCAAAAGAGATGAATTCTGAACCAAAAATATAATGATAGACTTTTTATTTAAAAAAAAATTAATTTTCCACCTGAAAACACGACTTTTTTTACCAAAAGATTCCAAAGGATTAACAAAGGATTCAACTATGCAGTTGAAAGAATTTGCGGTTGAGAATTTAACTATTTTGGTGTAAAATTCAACTATATAATTAAAGAATAACGTCTTGTTGAAAATTAATATTTTTGGGTTGAAAGTTTAACTATTTTATAGAAAAATCAACTTTTTAGCTTGAAAATTCAATTATTTTGGTACAAAATTAAAATATTTAGTTAAAAAATAACTTTTTTTGTTATAAATTAATATTTTCGGGTTAAAAATTCAATAGAAAATTAAAAACTCTTTTTTTGATTAAAAATTCTTATTTTTGGTACAAAATTCCTCTATTTAGTTTAAAAATTAATTTTTTCCTTAAAAATAATATTTTTGGGTTGAAAATTTAATAGAAAATTTAAGAATTAATTGAATTTATTTCCTCTCTTGAGTTAAAAATCTTTCTCGGTTGTAAATTTATCTACTTTGGTTCCGAATTAAATTATTTTGTTAAAAATTTGTCTTTTTTTTTGGTGAATTCAAATGTTTTATGGTTTAAAATTAAAATCTTCTTTGGTTCTATTTTGTGAAAAGTTCTTTTTTTCTTTTTTGAGGATTAAACTATTTTATTGAAAATTCCTCTTTTTTGGTTAAATCTAACTATTTCTTATATAAAATGAAAATACTTTTTGTTGTTGAAATATCAACTATTACATTTTTCGTTCAAAATTTATCTGTTTCAACTGAGCATTAAACAATTTTTTGAAAATTATCTCTTCGGTTCAAAATTTAACTATTTTGTTAAAAATTCGTATTACACGTCGAAATATGTTGCATTTTTTTAAATAGTTGAATTTTTGTTAGAAAATATTTTACTTTTATACCGGAATGGACGATTTTTTAAGAAAAAGGTTAAATTTCAACCACGAAAGATGAACTTTAAAAACAAAACAAAAATGTCAAGCCTACAGTTTTTTTTACAATTAAAATGTTGAATTTTTAAGCAAAAGAAACGAATTTTTAAGAAAAAGTTGAGTTTACGGAGATGAATTTTCAAAAATGCAATTGAATTTTCGACGTTTTTAACAGAATAAATTAATATTCAACAAAATAATTAAATTATAAATCAAAAGAGATGGATTCTGAAGCAAAAATATAATAGTAGACTTTTCATTTAAAATAAATTAATTTTAAACCAAAAAAGACGACATTTTTTTACCAAAAGATGAATTTTCCATCAAAAAGGGGGAAAAGACTTTCCAAAAAAACGAAAGTTCAATGAAACAGTTGAATTTTAGATTAAAAATAGATGACTTTTCAACAAAATAGTCGAATTTTTAACCAAATAGTCAGGATTTAACCATGTAGAGGAAATAAAAATTTCTGGTTGAAAATTGAACTATTTTGGCATCAAATTCAACTACATAATTAAAAAATAAGTTTTTGTTGAAAATTAATATTTTCGTGTTGAAAATAACTTTTTTGTAGAAAAATCAACTTTTTAACTTCAAAATTCAATTATTTTGGTATAAAATTCAAATACTTAGTTAAAAAATAACTTTTTTTGTTAAAAATTAATATTTTCCGGTTCAAAATTCAATAGAAAATTAAATATACTCTTTTTGCTTGATTTTTTCTTTATTTTGGTATAAAATTCCATTAATTAGTTAAAAAATTAGTTTCTTGTTCAAAATTAATATTTTGGGGTAAAAATTCAATAGAAAATTCAACAATTAGTTGAGTTTAGTTTCTCTCTTGAGTGAAAAATCTTTTTAGGTTGTAAATTAATCTTTCTGGTTTAAAAATTAATCTCTTTTGGTAGAAATTTAATATTTTTGGGTTCCAAATTCAAATATTTGGTTTAAAATTCGTCTTTTTTGATTAAATTCCACTATTTCTTATTTGAAATTAAAATCTCATTTTACTGGAATATGAACTATTACAGTTTTCATTCAAAATTTGTCTGTTTTGATTGAGCATTAAAAGATTTCTTTCGAAAATTTGTCTTCTCAGTTCAAAATTTAATTATACTGTTAAAAATTCGTGTTTTTTTTTTAAATTTGAAATTTAGCTGTTTCTTTATATAATATTAAACTATTTAGTTAAAAAATAACTGTTCTGTAGCCTTTTTTTGTCGAAAATCCAAAACTTTGTAGAATTTTTTGACCACTTGTGTGAGAAATCTTTCTAGGTGATAAATTCATCTTTCTAATTTAAAAATGCATCTCTTTTATCAGAAATTTATTTTTTTTAATTAAAAATGTAAATGTTTGGTTCAAAATTATTCTATTTTTTCAGGATTCAAACATTTTGTTAAAAAATTCTCCCTTTTTTGAGAAATTTAAATGTTTTATAATTTAAAAATAAACTATTTATTTTTTAAAATTCAACTACGTATTTAAAAGTTGAAATACTTGGTTTAAAACTAATTTTATGGTTGAATATTAATCTCTTTTGTTGAAAATTTAGATAGATATTTTTTTTTTCGTGACTGAATAATATTTTTTTGGTTGTAAATTCGACTTTTTAATTGAAAAGTCGTGTTTTTTAGTTGAATTCAATAGTTGTCAATTTAAAATACAAATGGTTTGCTTAAAATATGAATTATTACATTTTTGTTTAAAAATTCATCTTTCTGTGTTGAAAATTAAACTGGTTGTGGTTAATAATTAGCCTGCCTTGGTTCCAGATTAAAATATTTTGTTCAAAAATTATCAACTACCAAGATGTTTTGGTTGAAAATTCATACTTAGTTAAAAGTTGAACCATTTTGTTAAAAATTAGTTTTTTTGGTTGATCATTAATCTTTTTGAGAATTTAGCTGTTTTGTTTGAACATTAAACGATTTTTTTTAATTTGTCTCTTCGGTTCAAAATTGAACTACATAAAAAATGACTTATATTACAAATTAATATTTTCGGATTGAAAATTCAAATGTTTTGTAGAAACACGTTTGTTTGTTACTTGAAAATTCAACAGATTGTAGAATTTTGTTCTCACTTGAGTGAACAATCTTTTCACGTGGTAAATTAGTCTTTTTAGTTTCAAAATGCATATCTTTTTATTATAAATGTAATTTTTTTAAACAAAAATGTAACTGTTAGGTTAAAAATTAATCTCTTTCGGTTCAGGATTTAAACACTGTTGAAAATTCTTGTTTTTTAAGGGATTTTATGTGTTTCGTGATCAAAAAAAATTTTTTTTTGGAAAATTCAACTACGTGGTTTAAAGTTGAACCACCTTATTTCAAATTAATTTTTTCGCTTTAATATTCATCTCTTTTGTTAATAATTAAACTTTTTAGTTAAAAATTATTCTTTTTTTGACTTTTTGATTGACTTTCTTTAAATTTTTGGTTGAAAATTTCACTCTTTTATCAAAAGTCCTTTTTTTTAATTCAACCGCTAATTTAAAATATAATTGTCTTTTGGTTGAGATATCAAATATTACATTTTTGATTAAGAATTTATCTTTCTGGATTGAAAATTGAACTAGTTTTTTTCAATATTTCATATTTTCTAGTTGCAAATTTAATTATTTGTTTAAAAATATATATATTTCGGTTGAGTTTTCAAGTATTTGGTAGAAAATTCTACTTTTATGGCCCAATTCAACTACTTGGTTGAATTTTAAATTACGTTCATATTTTTTTGTGGGAATTTGATATTTTTTGGTTAAAAGCGTAATTGTTTGGTTGAAAATCCATATTTTTTAGTCAAGGGTTCAAGTATTCTGTGAAAAATTCATTTTTTGTTTGAAAATTTAATAATTTGTTTAATACAGTATGTATATTGTTGAAAAACCGTGTTTTTGGTAAAAAAATTATTCTTTTTGGTTGAAAAATACACTTTTCAGTTAAAAATGTAGTTATTAGTTTAAAAATGTATCTTTTATTAATTAAAAATTCATGTATTTTGTGGAAAATTCATATTTTTGGCTGCAAATGTAATTGGTTGAAAAATAATATTTTTTGTTTGAATACCAACTATATTACATTTTTCGCTCAAAATTAAATTTTGTGTTGAAGATTTATCAATTTAGTTCAAAATTATTCGGTTGAAAATTTAATTATTATGTTAAATATGCATTTTTTTCTTTAAAAATTTACCCTTTTTATTTGAAAATTTAACTATTTGTTTCAAAATGTACGTATTATGCCGAAAATTTGTTTTTCCTTGCTGGTCGAAAATAACTCTTATTGGTTTAAAATTACACTATTTGGGTAAAAATTCAACTATTTTATTAAAACTTTATCCTTTTTAGTTGAAAATTCAACTATTTGATTAAAAATTTCCTTTATCGGTGAAAATTTCATATTTTACGATGAAAAATATAATTTTTTGAATATTACTTTTTTTTCTTTGTGACTTTTTTTTGTGAAATTCAACTGTTTTATTTTATTTATTTTTTTACTTTTTTTGTTGAAATTTCAACTATATTAAATTTTTCGCTCAGAATTCATTTTTTGTTGAAGAGTCATCAATTTAGTTTGAAATTCTTTGGTTGAAAGTTTAATTACTATGTTAAAAATTGAGTTTTTTTTCTTTAAAAATTGACCCCTTTTCTTTGAAAGTTTAAAGATTTGTTTCAAAATGTACGTATTATATCGAAAATCCGTTTTTTCTTGCTGGCAGAAAATTAATATTATTGGTTGAAAGTTATACTATTTGGATAAAAATTCGACTATTTTACTGAATTTGTATCATTTTTAATTAAAAATTCAACTATTTGGTCGAAAATTGGTTGAATATTACTTTTGTTTCTTCTTTTTGAATTCCAGAATTTTGTTAAAAAATCGTACTTTTTGGTTAAATTCAACTGTTGTATTTGATATTTAGTTAAAACTTTTTTTGTTGAAATACCAACTATATTAAATTTTTCGCTCAGAATTAATTTTTTGTTGAAGATTCATCAATTTAGTTGAAAAGTCTTCGTTTGAAAATTTAATTATTATGTTAAAAATGTCTTTTCTTTTCTTTAAAAATTGACCCTTTTCATTTGAAAATTTAACTATTTGTCTCAAAATATATGTATTATGTCGAAAATTAATCTTATTACTATTTTTTGAAACTTTATCCTTTTCAGTTGAAAATTGAACCATTTGATTAAAAACTTCCTTTGCCGATGAACATTTCATATTTTACGATGAAAAATGGAATTGGTTGAATATAATTTTTTTTTTCTTTGAGAATTTTTTGGCGAAATTCCACTTTTGTATTTTATATTCAATTAAAACTTTTTTTGTAGAAATGCCAACAATATTACATTCTTCGTTCAGAATTAATTTTTTGTTGAAGATTCATCAATTTAGTTGAAAATTCTTCGTTTAAAAAACGTCTTTTTTTCATTCAAAATTGACTTTTTTTATTTGAAAATTTTAATATTTATTTCAAAATGTACGTATTATGTCGAAAATTCGTTTTTTCATGTTGTTAGAAAATTAATCTTTTTGGTTGAGAATTATTTGGATAAAAATTACACAATTTTATTAAAACTTTATCTTTTTTAATTGAAAATTCAACTATTTGGTCGAAAATTCATCTTTATCGATGAAAATTTCATATTTTACGATGAAAAATGTATTTGGTCGAATATTACATTTTTTTTCTTTGCCAATTCCAGAATTTTGTTGAAAAATCGGTACATTCAACATTCAGCTGTTTTATTTTTAATTAACACCTTTTTTGTAGAAATGCGAACTATTCTACATTTTTCGATCAGAATCAATTCTTCGTTGAAGATTTATCAATTTAGTTGAAAACTTTTCGGTTGAAAATTTAATTATGTTAAAAATTGTTTTTTTTTCTTTAAAAATTGACCCTTTTTATTTGAAAATTTAAATATTTATTTCAAAACGTACGTATTATATCGAACATTTGTTTTTTCTTGTTGTTAGAAAATTAACCTTATTGGTTGAGAATTACACTATTTGGATAAAAATTACACATTTTTATTAAAACTTTATCTTTTTTAATTGAAAATTCAACTACTTGATCAAAAATTCATCTTTATCGGTGCAAATTTCATATTTTACGATGAAAAATGTACTTGTTGAATATTACTTTTTTTTTCTTTGTCAGATCCAGAATTTTTTGTTGAACATTCGTCTTTTTGGTTAAATTCAACTGCTGATTGCTTGATTAAAACCATTCTTTGTTGCGATACTAATTTGTTGAAAATTCGTTTTTTTGTTGTTTAAAATTTAAACATTTGTTTAAAAATGCATGCATTTTTGTTGAAGATTCGTTTTTTTAAAGCTAACCTTCTTGGCTGAAAACTACACTATTTAGTTAAAAATTTAACTACTTTGTTAAAGCTTTGCATTTTTTCATTTGAAAAGTTGTATTTTTTGTTAAAAATGTAATTGGTTGAAAAGTAATAATTTTTGGTAAAGGTAAAAGTAGTAATAACTGTTTTTCACTCTAATTTAAACCCCTTTTCGTTGATAAATCAACTATTACACTTTCTGCTCAGAATTTATCTTTCATGGTTGCATGCTTATCAAGAGAGTTTAAAATTGAACTAACTGGGTAAAAATGAATCTATTTCCCATTTTTTATGTGGGAAATTTGAAAGATGTTAACTCTTGACTTATTTAGATACTGATACGTATATTTAATATTAAATATAATATTTTGCTCACCATCGAAGGCATAGAGAGCTCTGCAAGTTCCAAGAGGTGGTTGAGCGTCCACTTCATCGACGTAATATTCTTCTCCACTGCCAGGAAGTGACGTCCGAGAAGTTCCGAGGCCAGACTCCGGGCTGTTCGTGGAACTGTGCATCAGTAGTGTAAAGCGAAAGGGTCTAAATAAAATTCCTAATCTAATCTACTCGAATCTAATATAATATAATATAATTTAAGCCCTAAGGCAAGCCCACGATCGTCGATCCTATCTAAGTTCTCTTTATGCCTCGAGACCTAACAATTTATTTTTAAAAAAGAAAAAAGGTAAGGGAGGCCCAACTTACCATAGAAAATCATTAATTAAATTCGAAAATTTGCCTACAATATTTAATTTTAATTTATAAACCCAAACAGCGTGTAAATTACCAAATAAATTTGAATAATTAGGTTTAATTAATGTTTATCCACTACAGGTTAGTCTCCTCTAGATTCTAAATCATCCTTGAAACTTAGGGGTCGTCCATAAACTACGTTACTAATTTTTTTAATTTTCATCTCCCGGTAAATATTCGTGACATGAAAAATACGTATATTTAAAAATCGAGTATTAAACCAATTTTTAAACATTATATTTTTAATATTTTTGAAACAATAATTCATAAATTCGTAATTGAAGGCGTCTGTAATAAAAAATATATATTGAACGATTTTTGACAATTTAATTTCGAATTGACGAATTACGAAATTGAATGATTTGAGATTAAAATTTCGAAAATAGGACAATGTTAAAGCGTTAAAAATTGAATACTTTCCAGATAGCAATTTTGGAAATTTAAAATATAAAACTTGAATTTAAATAATTGTAAATTAAAAGTGATTAGATTTTAACAATTTAATACTGAAAACTAAATTATTGAATCTTCCAAAGTCAAAGCTTTTGATTATTCTAACATTTTTAATTGTTATTACATAAGAAAATTATAATTTAGTATTAAAGATGATTAGTCCATTTTTTCTTAAATCGAAAAATGAATTGAATTATTCTAAAAAAAACTTTCAACACAAATAGTAAGTTTAAATGGGAAAATTCAAAATGAAAAAATGTTTATACTTAAACCCATTAAAATTTCATTTTTTAAAGTAAATTTAAATAGCTTAAAAATTCATAATTTTTAAATCGTTAATTATACTTTTTAAAATTTAAGCAATTCAATTATAATTGCATAAAAAAATTAAAACAAAAGGGAAAAATTAAAAATTCAGCTTTCAAAATATAAATTTTAATTAAACTCTACAATTGTAACAATTTAAGGTTACCGAAATTAATTATTTACTGATGTATCAATTTTAGATAGTTTAAATTTTATATTTTTTTTTCGTTTTAAACTCCATTCTTAATTTCAAATCTACTTTTAGAATTACTATTCATTCTTAAAACTTTCCAATCTAATATTTTTCAATTTGAAATTATTTATTTGTTTAAATCTTCAATTAAAAATCAGACCATTTCAAGGTAATAAATTGAAAATTAAAATAAAGAATACAAAACAGGATTGGTGTAATATTACATTTTTTTAATTGTACAATTTTAAGCTTTTCAATACGAAATTGCTTTACATTAACAAATACAATTATTAAATTGAAAACTATCAAGTCTTTTAATACGAAATTTTGAAAAATTTAATATCAGAATGGTCCTCAAATTTTGAATAAATATTTAAATTTGAAACTACAATATTGTGAAATTTTAAATTCAAAACCTCCAAAAATTAATCTAAAAATTAATTCAAAAAAAATTTAGTTACAATACCTCAAAGATTAAACTGTTTTAAAATTGCGCATTAAAAAATATGATTTTATATTAAAATTATAGACATTTTTTAAAGAAGATAAATATATTATGATTAAGTATCATATCATGTAATGCCAAGTCAAATTCAAAACGACTAGGTAGATTTTGTAAATAAGAAATTTGATTTCTGCCAAATCTTTGATTTGGAAACTTTCAAAACTGACAAAACTATTCCGTTTCAAAAAATCGTCTTGTTTAAAAAATCATCTTTTGTTTGGAACTCTTGTTGAAAATTTATTTTTGTAAGATTCATCATTTTAGTTAAAAGTGCATCTCTTTTGTTGAAAATTCGTTTTTTTGGTTGAGAATTAATTTTTTTAATTAAAAATGCAACTATTTCATTTTTAGTTAATACTTTTTATTTTTATTAATAATTGAACTTTTCTAGATGAAAATGCAACTTTTTTATCTAAAATTAATCTTCTCGATTAAAAACTAATTCCTTTTTGCTTAAAAATGTTAATTTTTGGATCTAAATTAATCTGGTTTTGTTAAAAATTCAACAATTTAGTAGAAAATTAAACTATCATATGGAAAATTAACTTTTTGGTTAAAAATTCATGTTTTTGGTTCAAATTTAACTATTTGATTACTTTTTTTAGATAATTCGTCCTTTTATATAAAAATTGGATAATTTTGTTGAAAATTAATATTTTTTCGTCGAACATTAATTTTTCTGTTGGCACATTCATCTGTTTGGATGAAACTTTTACTAATTGTTTAAAAATTCATCTTCTTTATTTGAAAATGCAACCACGTGGTTGAAATTTGAACTAGTTTTTTAAAATTTCATATTTTAAATTATTCAATCGTTCAATGACTTAAGAATTTCTTGGTTAGAAATTTAAATATTCCATTTTCACAAAATTAACTCTTTTTGTTAAAATATGACCGTTGGGGTTGAACTCTTTTATTGAAAATTGATTTTTTTAAGATTCATGATTTTAGTTCAAAATGCATCTCTCTCGCTGAAAAGAACTTTTTTGTTGAAAATTAATTTTTTCAAACTAAAAATGTAACTGTTTTATTTTTACTTAAAACTTTATATTTTTATTGATAATTGACCTTTTTTTAGAAGAAAATTCATATACTTTTTTAAAAATTCATATTTTTTGGTTCATATTTAACTACTTGTTTACAAATTAAACGATTTTGATAAAAATTTTCATTTTTTGTAGAAAATTAATTTTTTTGTTAAAAAATCATATCTTTAGTTTGAAAACTCAACAAATTTTTCTAGATAATTCGTCCTTTTATATTTAATATTTTATAATTTTGTGGAAAATAAATATTTTTTGATAGAACATTAATTTTCTTGCTGAAAAATTCATCTTTCTGAATTAAACTTTTACTAGTCGGTTAAAAACTCATTTTTTTTATTTGAAGATTCACCTCCTTGGTAAAAAGTTTAAACAATTCTATTTTTACAAAATTAACTTTTTTGTTAAAATATCACCGCTTGGGTTGAAATCTTTTATTGAAAATTCTTTTTTTCAAGATTCATCATTTTAGTTCAAAAATTTTTCTACACCTAAAAATATGTACATTTTATATTATTTTCTGGTCGAAAATTAATCTTCTCGGTTGAAACTTCATCCTTTTTGGTTAAAAATACAACTTGTTGGGACTACGTTACTTTGTTTTGATTGAGGATTCAACACTTTGATAGAAAATTAATCTATTCTGTTGAAAATGAACTTTTTTGTTAAAAATTAATTTCTTTTGGATTGAGAATTAATTTTTGTTATTAAAAAATATAACTTCCATTTTTGACTGAAAATCGATCGTTTCTGGTTAAAAATGCATATATTGTGTTAAAAGTTCGTGTTTTTTTAGTCAAAAATGAAGCTTCTTGGTAGTAAATTCATCTTTTTTTTATTAAAAATTTAACTTCTTGGCTTTTAATTAATCTGGTTTGGTTAGTGATTCAACAATTTGGTAGAAAATAAACTATATTGTTAAAATTTAACTTTTTACGTTAAACATTATACTATTTTTATGAAAATTTAAGTTCATGGTAGAAAATTAATTTTTCTTTTTGTTAAAAAATAATATCTTTCATTTGAAAATTCATCAACTTCTTTAGATAAATCGTCTATAAAATAAAAAATTGTTGATAAAAATTAATGTATTTTGTTGAATGTGTGTGAAAATTGCAACTCTATGGTTTTAAATTAATATGATTTGTTTGATTCAACAATTTGATAGAAAACTAAACAATTCGGTTGAAAACCATTTGTTTAAAAAGAAAATTAACCTCGTTGCTGGAATATTCATCTTTTCGGATAAAAATTGAACTATCTCACTAAAAAATTTATCCTTCAAAAGTTAAAAATTTAACTATTTGGTAGAAAGTTCATGTGTTTTGTGAAAACTCGTCTTTTTCATAAAAAAATTAAACGAGAGGGGAAGAAGACGGAGAGATCACAAGTAGGGTAAAATTTTCAACGCACTTTATAGACGACCCCTTACTTAATATTAAATAACAATATAAATAAATAACTAAAGATAAAACGATACAATTCAATGTATAATAATAAACAAAAATGAATTACGTAAATAAATAAATAAAAATTGTTACTAACCCGTGCGTTGGTTGTGGAGTTCCAGGTGCGCTTTTTTTATTATTATCCTGTTGATTGGCATTTGTGTTGCTTACACTAGAATCTGAGGCCGACCTCGAAAGACTTTCTTCTCCTCCCGAATGACTCGATCTTCTCGAACTCAATGGTCTTGTCGCTGAACCGTTCGTTGTCGGCTTTCGCTGAACTTGACTTGGACTAAAAAAAAATAAAGAAAAAGACATTGCAAATCTCTTATTTTTGGTAGTTGTCCAAATTTCGCTGTTGGATTCTTCCTTTTTGTTTTCAGGAATTCTATACGTTAACTTGATTATTGGACGTTAAATAGTATTTTAAATTTGATTTTAATCTAATTTAAGTTTCTTTAATTATAGATCTATTATTAGTCATCATCATTCTGGAATTTCAATCAAATCGAATCAATTTAATAAGCACAGAATAAATATTATTCTTTTAAGCATAATAAAAGATTTTTTTATAATTCAAAGCTCTTTATAAAAGTTCTATCTTACTTTTTTTTAATTATGTGATCACATTTTTATAAAACTTGTATTTATCAAAATTACAATTTAACCATTTTTAAGGTTCAAGTTGGAACTATTTAAACTATTATAAATTTTTAAGTTTCGATGATCAAACAATACATTTTTGAAAGCTTAAATTTTATTAAGATTTTGTTTAAATTTAGTATTATAAATATTAATTACGCAGGTCTTGGCTCAATTAAAATGTATTTATTTTTAATCGCAAAGGCGATATAAGTCGCCTGTAATTTTGTAAAATTGATTTATTTATGAATGAAGAATAAAAGTTTTAAAAAAGTTTAAAATTAATGTTGGTTGTAAGAACAACTATTTGATAAAAAATTAACATTTACGTTGAAAATTTAACTGTTTTACAGAAAATTCGTCATTTTGTCTTGAAAATTCAACACTTCATTTGAAATTCTTTTCTTTTTTTTCAAATAAAAATCTTTCTTGGTTTAAAAGTCAACTTTTTTGCCAAAAATTCGTCTGTTTTGGTTAAATTCAACTCCTTGGTTAAGAGTTAAACTACTCTGTTAAAACTAGTGTTTATTGAAGTTTTTCTCTTTTGTTGAAAATTTAAACTTTTGTTAGAAATTAATTTCTTTTGTAGGTTGAAAATTCATTTCTTTTAAATAAATCTACAGCTATTCCAGTTTTGGTTGAAATTTCACCACTTTAGATGAATTTTTTCTTCTATTTTGCCCGAAAAATATTTATTGGTTTAAAAGTCAACTATTCTGACGAAAAATAATTTTTTTAGTTGCCAATTAATATTTGAAACTAAAAGTGGACCTATTCTATGACTGGTTGAAAATTAATATGATTGGGTTAAAATTAAATTTCTTTTTTAGAAAAATTTTATTTTTGGCTGAAAAACTTGAAAATTTTTTTGTCTTCTCTTTTTTTAACGAAAAATCTTTTTTGCTTGAAATTCAATCATTTTATTGAAATTTCGTCTCTTTTAGTAGAAAATTCTATCGCTTTTTTTATCAAACTCTGTGAAAGTCAATGTATTATGGTTGTGAATTTAACACTTTTCTTAAAAATTTGTATTTGGATTTGATCAATTTTCAAATAAAAAGATGAATCTTTAACCAAAAATATTAATTTTTGTATTAAAAAAAAAACAACTTTAATAAAAAAAAACAAGGTTTCCATCAAGCAGTTAAATTTTTATCGAAATAAATGAATTTTAACCCAAATTGATAAATTCTCGAGAAGAAAGTACAAATTATCTTCAAAACAGATGAATTTTCAAACCCAAAATGTAAATTTTCAACAAAATAGTTAATTTTCAACTAAAAAAGTTAATCTTTAATTAGACACAATATATGAGTTTTCAGATAAATATTAAAAAATTTTAAGACATTTGCGAATCAAATAGTCGAATTTATAACCAAAAATGGAATAATTACATTTTTAGTTAAAAAGTGAATTTTCAGTCAAAAAAGAAAAACGACTTTTCAACAAAATAGTTCAATTTTCAATCAAAGAAATAATTTTTTAAATAAAATTATGAATCTTGATCTAAAAAACAAATTTTTAACAAAGCAGTTCAACTTTAAAACAAATAGTTTAATTTCTAAATAAAACAGTTTAATTTTTATTAGACCAGTTACATTTTTAACCGAAAAAGATGAAATTTTTACGAAAAAAGATCAATTTTCGTCGAAAAATTGAATAGTTACATTTTCAGTTATAATATTAATTTTTAATAAACAAAATTTTCAACCAAAAGAATAAATTTTTCACGAAGAGGATTAATTTTCTACAAAAAAAAGATTAATTTTTAACGAAATACATGAACTCTGAACTAAATATTCGAATTTTTCAAGGAATTTTCAATCAAATAATTCAATATTCAACTAAAACTTTAATGTTTGACAAATTCATTCAACTTTCTAGCAAAGAATTAAATTTTCAGGTAAAGAAATTAATTTTCAGTAAAAAACAAATTACTTTGAAACAAAAAAAAAACATTTTCAACGAAGTGGATTCATTTTCTATCAAGAGGGATTAATTTTAAAAAAAAATTAATTTTCAGTTAAATATTTGAATTTTTCAAGGAATACATTTTAACAGAATTATTCAATAGAATGATTAAATATTCAGTTAAAAACATTTATTTTGAAGCAAAAAAAAACAACAATTTTTAACTAAAGAAATTAGTTTTTATCTAAAATTATGAATTTTGAACTAAAACAAAACAAAAGTTTTTAACAAAGTAGTTTAAGCTTCTAACAAATAGTTTCATTTTCAAACAAAAATGTTTCAAGACAATCGTTTGTTCTTCCGAATAAAGAATAAAATTTCAACCGAAAAAGGTTAATTTTTAATTAGTCAGTTGTATTTTAACTGAATAAAATTAAGTTTCTACTAAATACGATCGATTTTCGCCCATAAATTGGAATAGTTAAATTTTCAGATAAAGAAATTAAATTTCAATAAAAAACAACCTAATTTTTAACCAAAGAAGTGAATTTAAAAAAAAAACAATTTTCAAATAAGTGGATTAATTTTCTATCAAGAGATTAATTTTTTACAAAAAACACAAAATTTAATAAAATATTTGTGTTTTTCAAGGAATTTGCAAACAAATAGTCGAATTTTCAATAAAAAAAGATCAATTTTTAACATAAAAATGAATGATTAAATATATTCAATAAAAAAAATTAATTTTCAAGCAAAAAAATGAATTTTCAACCAAAGAAACTAATTTTAACTAAAATGACGAATTTTTAACGAACTAACTGTTGACTTTTCGGGGAAAAAGTACGAATTATCTTACAAACAGATGAATTTTTCTCGTCAAAGTGTGAATTTTCAACAAAGAATTAATTTTCAAC
Organism: Druon quercuslanigerum; assembly: GCA_010014905.2. Lineage (NCBI taxonomy): Eukaryota > Metazoa > Arthropoda > Insecta > Hymenoptera > Cynipidae > Druon > Druon quercuslanigerum. The sequence continues at coordinate 28,298 of JAAAKG020146482.1, forward strand.
CGAAACTTGTTATGGTTTAATTAATCAGTTGCATTTTTAACCGAATAAAATTAAATTTCTACTAAATAAGATCAATTTTCGCCCATAAATTAAAAAAGTTAAATTTTCAGATAAAGAAATTAATTTTCAATAAAAAAATAACGTAATTTTTGAACCAAAGAAATTAATTTTAAATTAAAAAAATCAATTTTCAACGAACTTGATTCATTTTCTATCAAAAGAGATTAATTTTTGTAAAAATGCATGAATTTCCAGCTAAATATTTGCATATTTCAAGGAATGTACAACAAAATAGTCGAATTTTCAACTAAACAAAAAAACAAATTTTTAACAAAGTTGTTAACGTTTCTGGCAAATAGATTAATTTTTAACAAAAAAAGGGTTAATTTCTATAAGACACTTACATTTTTAACTGAAAATCTTTGACATAAATCTGACATCTTTGACATAAAGATAAAATTTTCTCAAAGAATGGAATATTTAAATTTTCAGTTATATTTTTTTTTTTATATAAAATCAACCGCAGAATTGAATTTTCAATCAAAAAGGTAAATTTTTTACGAAGAGGATTCATTTTCTACCAAAAAAGATTAATTTTTAAACAAAATAGATGAAATATCAACTAAATATTTGAATTTTTCCAGGAATTTTCAATAAAAAAGTACAAGTTATCATTCAAACAAATGAATTTTTCGCCTCAAAATGTAAATTTTCAACCGTTACAGATTAAGATTAAAATAATCAGTTGCATTTTTAACCGAGTAAAATTGAATTTCTACTAAATAAGATCAATTTTCGCCCATAAATTAAAATAGTTAAATTATCAGATAAAGAAATTAAATTTCAATAAAAAACAACCTAATTTTTAACCAAAGAAATGACTTTAAAAAAAAACAATTTTCAAAGAAGTGGATTAATTTTCTATCAAAAGAGATTAATATTTTTATCAAAATAAATGAATTTCAAGCTAAATATTTGCATATTTCAAGGAATGTACAACAAAGTAGTCGAATTTTCAACTATACAAAAAAACAAGTTTTTAACAAAGTTGTTAACGTTTCTGATAAATAGATTAATTTTTAACAAAAAAAGGGTTAATTCCTATAAGACACTTACATTTTTAAATGAAAAAGATGACATTTCTAACATAAAGATAAATTTTTCCCAAAAAATTGAATAGTTAAATTTTCAGCTATAATATTAATTTTTTAAATAAAATTAACCGCAGAATTGAATTTTCAATCAAAAAGGTCAATTTTTCACGAAGAGGATTAATTTTCTACAAAAAAAGATTAATTTTTTAACAAAATAGATATCTCAACTAGATATTTGAATTTTTCAAGGAATTTTCAATTAAATAGTTGAATTTTCGAGAAACAGATGAACTTTCCGCCTCAAGGTATGAATTTTCAACAAAAAGTTAATTTTTAGCTACAACAAATTAATTTTGAATTCGAAAGTTAAATTATAAACCAAATATGATGCAATTTCAACAAAAAATATATGAATTTTCAAAAATAAAAATTACAAATTTTCAGCAAAGCAAACGATTTTCTTCAAGTAAAAAATGTTAATCAAAAATCACGTGCAAGTTATCAAAGTTGAAAAATATATATATTTAAAAGGGACATAAAGAAAAAGAAAAAGAAAGAAAAATAGTGGCATTAGGGGAAGATTTTTTAAAATATATTTTACCTGGACAAACTGACACCCGCCTTCATCGCCTCTTCTAGATAGCCCTGAAATTTGATTAATTCCGCTCCCAATTTATCGAGTTTGTGACTCGACTGATTCAATTGACTTTCGACAGTCATCGGATCGCCGAGAGCAGGATTCTGTTCATAAACGCCCTTCATTTTCATAAGACCGTCTCTCGCCGCCGTTTCCTGCTGAATTTTAGCCTGAATCTCATCCAGCCTCTGCTGCAACCTCTTTTTCCTCTGATTCGGCGGTAAATCACTGCAATCCTCCTTCGCACCATCACCATATCCAGGTACATTATTCTACCAACAAATTTATTCAAATCAATTTCATATATGGGAGACTCCTACATACTGGATACGAGTACACACCGGATACTATCCATTTTTCATAACAGGAATAATCATTTTATCATCCACTCTAAGCATTTTCATAAAAAGTAACTTTAAACATTTCAAAGACTTTAAAATCACTAAGTAAAATTGTAAAATTGCAAAAATTTTCACCGAAACATCAACATTTCTTGTTAAAAATTCCTTTTTTCGGTTGAAAATTTAACCACTTATTTGAAAGTTGAACTACTTTGTTCAAGCATAACTTTTTGTTGACAACTCATCTCTTTAATTGAAAATTCAAAGCTTTTTTTTAAATTCTTTTTTTTTTTGTTAAACAATTTTTTTTTAAACTAAAAACTCAACTATTTTATTTTAGTTGAAAAATGTGTTTTAGTTGAAACTTTAGTTGAAAATTTAACTATTTGATTAAAAATTTATATTTTTTACTTGAGGCTTCAATTATTTCGTTGAAATTTCATGTGCTTTGTTGTAAATTCTTTTTTGGTGGAAAATTACCCTTTTTGTTTGCAAATTTTAACTGCTTGGTTGAAAGTTGAACTCTGTTGTCAAAAGTTTACTTTTTTATTTGAAAATTCAATACTTTATTTGTTAATTAATCTTTTTGGTTAAAAATCTTCTTTTTCAGTAGAAAAACCAAACAAAAATTGACTTGCTTAGACTTCTTCAGGCCTCGGACTCAGTTCAGAAAAGAAAAAAAATACTGTAAATAGTGTCAAATTTGTTTAAAAATAGTGTTCAAATAGTTACAACATTTTTTAAGTATTAAAAATAAACTTTAGTGATTGTTTAAAATGTTTTTCTGGTCTATAAATGATCAAAATTCCTATTTATTTATCGCAGAGATTAGTCTTTCCGCTTTTTCTCGTTTGTCCATTAAAATTCGAATCAAAGTAATAGAACCTAATAAGAAAATCAAAATATTTTTGGTTGAAAGCTCATTCTTCTCGTTTAAAACGTCAACTAGAAAATTTTTCGTCAAGAATTCATTTTTTTTTATTTCAAAGTTTTATTATTTGGTTCAAAATTGAATTATTTTCTTGACAATTCAACAATTTTTTCTTAAAAGGTCATACTTGTTGGTTGAAAATTCATCTGTTTTGTTGAAAAGTCTTTTTTTTTTACTTCATATTTTAACAGTTTTATTATAATTCCGTTTCTTTCTTGACAAATTTTTTTTTTTGTTTTGAAAATTTACTTTTTTTGGTTAAAAATGCAATTGTCTGGTTAAAAAATGATCTGTTTCAATTAAAAAATAATTTTTTTCTTAAAAATTCACGTTTATAAGTTGAAAATTAAAAATGCCTTGGAAACAAAAATTCGTATTTTCGGCCCAAAATGTAAAAGATTTGGAAGAAAATTTAACTACTTGGTCGCAAATCGATGTATTTTAAAACCCATATTTTTTGAAAAAAAATCAAATTTTTGTTTAAAAATGCAAACTACTATCTTAAAGTTCTTTTTTTATTAAAAAACTTCTTATTTTAGTTGAAAGTATAGTATTTTTTTTCAAACATTTTTTTTAAACTGAAAGTTGAACTATTTTGTTTAAAATTTAACTGACCAATTGTAAAATAATTTTTTCGTTAAAAATTCACAGAATACACAGTTTGGTATAAAATTCAACTATTTCGTATAAAATTAAACTGTTTTGTCGACAATTCGTTTTTTAAAATTGGAAATTAACCTCAATAAAAATTACACTGCGCCATTTTAGGGAATAATTTATTTTTTTAGCTTAAACATTCAATAATAGTTCAAGATTTTTATTAACGAAAAAATATGGACTGAAAAAAATCCAATAAAATTTGAACTAACATCACATCCATTTTTCGAAATATTTTATTGATACTTATGTAATTTGTTAAAAATTCGTATTTTTTGGTAGAAAAATTCAACTGTTTGGTTAAAAATTTATGCATTTTGTTAAAAATGATTAATTTTGGCAGAATATAAATCTTCTTAGTTGAAAATTGAACTATTTGGATTACAATTCGTATTTTTTGTACATATTTAAATGTATTATGTATATAGTTTTATGTATATTTAAAAGTTAATCTGTTTTAGTTGAGAATTCAAGTATTTTTATTAAAAACTCGTCTTTTCTTTGGTTATAATAAACTGTTTTACATTTAAAACTAAAATCTTTTAGTTTTAGTTTTAGTTTCTTAGATTTTTTTTATTTTTTTTTTTAGTTTTTTGGTTTAAATAGCACCTATTATATTTCTTGTTGAA